>JAOANK020181689.1:0-16714 GCA_026257165.2 Telfairia occidentalis
ACCAGTTCAATTTCGTTGGATGTATCCATTTGAAAGGTATATGTTCTTTATCATACTCTAACTGGCTATAAGTTTAGCAGTCTCAAGTATCTTACAAGTGTTATGACGGATCCAGGTTTGATGCATTACTTCCTAGGTATGGAGATTCAGCAAGGACAGAATGACGTATTTCTCTGTCAAAAGAAGTACATGAGAGAGATATTAAAGAGGTTCAATATGGAGGAGTGTGAGAGTGTGAATACTCCAATGATTCAGAAGGAGAAGTTGCAAAATGATGATGGAGAGGAACCTGCAGACGAGAATGTATACAGAAGTCTAGTTCGATGTCTCATATATCTCACATCCACTAGGCCTGACATCATGTACACTGTAAGTGTCTTATCAAGATTTCTTCACTGTGCAAGTAAGAATTATATGATTGTTGCAGAGTTCTGAGATATCTAAAAGGCACATTGTCTTTTAGAATCAAATTCAACAAGGTTGAGAGTTTTGAGTTGCAGGGTTACTCAAATAGTGATTGGGATGAGTCACTGGAAGATATGGAGAGTACTTTTGGGTATTGTTTCACTTTTGGCTCAGGGTGTTCAAAAAATCAAGATATAGTGACTCAGTCAACTATAGAAGTTGAGTTCATTGCAGCAACTACAACAGTGAACCAAGCTGTTTGGTTGAAGAAGTTGCGACTTACATCAGAAGCAAGAAGAAAGTGTAAAGGTGTTTGTGGATAATCAAGCCACTCTAGCTATATCATTGAATCTAGTTTTTCATGGGAGGAACAAGCATTTTAAGATCAAGAATTATGTTTTAAGAGAGATGTAAAAGGAAGGAGAAGTGCAGCTGGTCCATTGCAGCTCAGAGGAGCAAATAACAGATATCTTCACGAAGTCTTTTAGTGTTGGTCGTTTTCAAGTTCTTAGAAGTAAGCTAGGTGTTTGCAGCATTTGAGTCAGGAGAAGAATGTTAATTGACTTAAGCAACAAACAAATTAGTCCTAAGTCTTAGTCTTTAGGAAAGTTGCTGATTTTTAGTTCAGTTTGGTTGCTAGTCTTGTGGGTTTAGTTACCTCTAATTTTAGCACTTGAGATTGTATAAATAGAAGAGCTATTGAATGAAAAAAAATACATTTCCACAATTCTTTTCTTTTCTCTAAAAGAACAACACATGTTGATTTTGGTTTCTCCCTCATCATTGATGTCTTCAAGGACAAATCTATTTGTTGTGTTAATGTCTGTTGTTTTCTGATTTGGATGCACAGTCTGCTCATTTTTTGACTCATGATGTAGTTTTGTTGATACCTCATTTTCTAATTCTGCAAAAGTTGTAATTTCTAGAGGTGTTTGTTTTTATGTGGTGTGTGCTTGTGGTATATTAAATGGCATACAATCCTCTTAATTACATGTCTTGATATGTAAATTCTATTTGTAGTGGGATCTGAACACCTATATCCTTTGTGATAAGAGCTATAACCAACAAACACACAAGGGTGGGTTTTCTTAGCAAATTTATTCTTGACTTGAAATCTAAGATAAAGGGAATCATCTACACCCAAATACTTTAGACTTGTGTAATTTGACTTTTTGTGGAAAAGTTTTTCAACGGAGTTTTCATTTCAAGAGATTTTGAGGGCATTCTATTTATTAGAAAGGTAACGGTTAGAAAGGCATCAACCCAGTAATTGTGAGGTATATTTGATTGAAACGTTAAAGCTAACCCTGGTTCTACTAAGTGCCATTGCTTCCTTTCAACCACTCCATTCTATTGTGGTGTGGGTGGACAAGACATGTGATGTGTTATACTATTCTGTTCTAGAAGTTCTTTCAATTTTAAAGAAGTAAACTCACCTCCACCATTGAATTGGAGCACTTTGATCTTCCTTTCAAATTGAGTATCAATCATTTTCTTGAACCTGACAAAATTTTCCATGAAATCTAACGTTTTCTTCAATGGAAAGATCCAAGTGTACCTATAATGATCATCCACAAAGCTAGCATAGTACTTAAAGCCTTGACATGGCATAACAGGTGTAAGACCCCATAAATTATAGTGTATTTTGTCAAAAGAAAACATACTTGATATATCATTTAAAAGAAAAAGTAGCCTACAACTCTTGCAAATTTTGCAAATTTGGAAGGTTTCACAAACTCTTTCGGTTTTCTTCCAGTTTGATACATGAATCAAATCATTATTACTTAAATACTTAAGAGAAAAACCATTTAAGTGTCCTAAACGCTTATGCCAAATGAAAAGTGGCCCTTTATTTAGAGAAAGTATAGCAGTAAAGGCATTCTTCGGATAGGTGGCAGCAGGTGGAGTGTTTTCATTCTGTTCCAAGGTGTATAAACCATCTTGTTTAGTTCCTGTTGCTAGTGTGTCCCCCTGCTTGTTCTTCACAACAAAACCATTAGCATTGAATATTATGTAACAATCATTATCTTTAGTTTGTTTACTTACTGAAATAAGGTTCTTTTTTATATTAGGAACTACTGGTACATTTTTCAATTTTAGAGTACTAGTTTGAGTATGAATTCTTCCTTGTCCTATGTGAGAGATATCTAAGGCATCCACATTTCCAACAAATAATTTTTCGTTCCCTTTATAAGTGTTTAAATGAGATACCATACCAATGTCATTTACAATGTGAGCTGTTGCACCAGAATCAACATACATATTTGCATCAATTTCATCTTTCAGGGTCATTGTAGCTAAAGCCGTGGGGATCACATCACTTTGGTAGAAATGATCAAACCTATTCCAACAATTCAAGGCAGTTTGGATATGCTTTCCAAATATTTGACAAGTCATTAAAGTACCTTGATTTTCTGTATAGTTTAATTTCTACTGCTGCGGGTGTGGAAGTTTAAGTTCGATGGTCTGTTATGTGATAGGTGAGAACTGTTGTGGTTGGTTTATGCTGGTCTGGAATCCTCTGCCACATGAGGAAAAGTGCCTTCCCCTTCCTCTACTTCTCCCTCTTTGACTATAGAAGGCATGAATTATGTCAGGAATGGATACTTCATTGTCTTTGTTTTCAAGTTGATTCATTTGCTCATGTGATTTAAGTGCAAGTATGAATTGGTTGAAGGTGGGATAGGGGGCTTTGGAGAGCATTGCAGTTCTAAATTCCTTGTATTTTGGTCCCAAACTATGTGCCAATGTGAAAACTTTGCTCAAGTTATCAATAGGTTTCTTCATGGTAGCCAATTTATCACACAATGATTTAAACTTTTTGATATAATCATCAAGGGATAAATTACCTTTCTTTAGACAATGTTGAGATTCACTTATATGAATCTCATTTTCTTTGGTGATGGCAAGAAGAGTTTCTTCTAGTGATTTCCACACTTGGTGAGAAATTTTCAATCCTTCTATCATGGTCAACACTTCTTCGGTCATGACTCCCAAGAGCCAAGATGTCAATAGGCCATCATTGTTGAGCCAAATGCGATATAAAGGATTCTGCTCTTCCTCTTCACTTGTTTCAGTGTTTGATGGACAGTCATTGTATAGATGATGCTCCAATCCTAAGCTTCTCACTAGCGGCAATACTTGTGATTTCCACAGCAAGTAATTTGTGGAACTTAGTTTGAAAACTTTTCGTAGCGTAAGTAAAAATGCTATTGTTGGTTTTTAATAGCATTTGTTATAGCATTGAAAAAATGCTGTGAAAAATATATCGTAGCGTTTTAGGCAGGTCATGGTAGTCGATGTTATTGAAAGTCTCTGACTTTCATAGTATTTTTCCAATGCTATAAAATAAAAGAATGAGAGAAGCTGAAGAGAAAATTCAGTCGGCTAAGTAGTAAACACAGTCAAATTGTGAAAGCAAGTCACTTCTGTTTTTTGTGTGTCTTTTGCTTTTGTCATTCACAAGCTAAATACACTACACGTAGAGATTTTTGGAAAGAAAAGCAACAAGGTAGCTGCTGATTTCACAAGGTAAAAGAGAATAAGAAAGGAAAGTGAGTAATTTGAAAAAATAAATTCAAATCACCAAGGCTACTGATTTTCCTTAAAGGCTGCCAACGGTCTTTTGCACATCAATTAGGTGAGTTGTGGGTTGCCTTTTGTGGGAAGATCTAGTATTAAAAAGGGCTAAAATAAAGGAAGCTGATTTATGAGAGCAAATCAATTTTGGAAGTAGATGTTGTCACGATTTCTGTTATGAGCTGGAGATTAATTATCTTGCTGATTTGATGGAGAATTGCAGAACGTTGGATGACTTTGCTGATTTTGTGAGGCTCCATCTGCTTCATTTGAATTTATTTCCTTAACATAAAAAAAATATAAAAAATTCATTTTTTATTGCATAATTTTAATGTTATTAAATGACTTTTAATAGCATGTTTCTTTTATGTTTTTTTGTTTACATTTGTACCATTTTCGAGCTGTATATAATCATTTTTATAGAATTTTATATAAGTACAAATTCTTTCAGATTTTATTATAAAATCAACTTCATAAGTGCTGTCCAACATATTAAAAGAAATTCACAAAGTAATTTCTAATTGAGTAGCAAAATACAAAGTTCATGAAAATTTAAAAATTAAAGTAATATGGAACAGTTACACAAAAGCTTTAAAATTAAAGTAATGTGGAGTACAAACTTCAAAGATCTACTGAGTCTTCATCTTCATCCATATGTATAACCTCATTTAATCCACCTACAATAACAAATTATAAAAAAATTATATATAAACAAACTTTTTTGAAACTCTTATGACGTAGTTGCATCTGTTATTAAAAAAAAAAAACACGCTAGAACAATATAAAACAACATTCTGACAACTTGTTACGAGATAATTATAGTGAAATAACAAAATGTTAAACTGTTAATTTTCTAACATTTGCACAAATGTATGGTGTAGATTCTCGACAAAACAAGAATGGAAAAGTTCATTAACATTCCTTTTAAAAAAATATTACCTTAAATTTAGTTTGAAATAAACTAAAGATCTTTCTAAAAGTAGTTTGAAGAGCTTGTCCTCCATAATAATGGTGATTCTTGCTCTATTTGTGTTGTTTATCACCACAATGAGTACATGGGTTTCTAAAATAAACTAAAGTTCTTTCTGAAAGTAGTTTGAAGAGCTTGTCCTTCGTAATAATGGTGATTCTTGCTCCATTTGTGTTGTCTATCACCACAATGAGTACATGTGTTTAGCAATAATATGTTGCCCATGATGTCCTAAGCCTCGCTCTTACCCACGAAGATCTCATACCTAAAGAAAACATAGCCCAAAAAAAGGTTCGTTATTCAACATGATAAGAAGGAAACATTGTTATACCTAGTTCCAACAAACAACTTATGGTGCATCCACTTTGAAAATTATTCAATCATAAAAAGGTTTTTAAAACTAAGCTAATAAAGCTTAAAAGTTATGGATTAGTTAAAGCCAAATTACAGCTAATAGTTCACTGCACAAATAAGAATAAAATATTAAGTTTTACTATTTTGAAAGTTTGATGAAGAGAAATTATATTATATAAACTCATCCAGCAAGTAACATTTATTCCCATCTTTGCCCCACTTTTACAGCAAATCTCATTCCTTTTCTTTTATTAGATTAATCTCCCTAATAAACAAACCCAATTACCACAAACTGATCATGAGCAACCTTAAATTTTTTTTTATTAGATTAATCCTCTCACTTTACAGCTCATTTTCATAGACTTTTTATTCCCATCTTTGCCCAGCTTTTACCATCAATCTCACCTCTAATTTACAACAAATCAGCAACTATTACTATAATTACAACTCAAGCTGCACGAAACTTTTGAATTTATATAAGGGATCATAATTGAATAAAAATCTAAGCAACTAATTATCTATCTAACAATACAAAATTAACTAATAGAGAATGTCATCAAACTAAAATAATAGGAGCAAAACTTTTATACTCAGGGGGGGATGTAACCGACCAATGAGAAAACACTCTAAAATTCTATCTAAGAATCCAAAAAACAACCATCAGTTTGGGAACAAATGTAAAGAAACCTATAGCAAATCAAGCTAAAATAACTTTCACTTGATAAAACTAATTCAAGAAGCAATCACCAGCCCACCTATAGTCAATGAGCAATCAAGAGTAGAAATGGAAAGCAACATACTGCATACCAACATTGAAGAAAGGAACAAGGCATTGGAAAATATCCTCACCACATGGCAACAACAAATTAGAATAACAAATGATGCCTCCAACACCACACCACATCATCCAATGATGTCTTCAATAAGTTGTCATTTAAGTCTCGTAAGCATGATAAAAGCATTAAAAACTTATTCTTCTAAATTGTTACAAATTCTTAACTCAACTAACTACGCAAAATTACAAGCCAAACAAATAAATAAATAACCAATCCAAAATATGTTATAACATCACTGAAGAAAACCAAGCACAAAGCATTGCAATAATAATAATGAAGTACAAATCCCAAGCAGCAGAAGACCATACAACATAAAAACTCAAGTATAAAATCATGTACAAAAATCAACAAAGAAGCTGTGTAAATCAAGCTAGTGACAACAAATTTTTGACCATAAACAAATAAATCAATCAGTTGTAATTAAAGTACTAATTAAATGTATTTCAATCTACCTTTGTATGGCTCTTAACCTTTGACAAACCTTCCATTTTTTTGTGTGAACGAAACCAAAAATAAAAACAACCAACACAGTAAAAAAACACTCATAGACAATACAGGGCAACCCGCAAAACAGGAGAAAATTGGAATTCAAGCACACCCAACAAAACCCACACATAAAAAACTTATTAATACACAAAAATGGCAAAGAAATTAGTCTATAGATTATCAAATTAACAGCAAAAAATCACAATTAGGTACAATTGGCAGTTAAAATTAAGGGAAAACAGCACACAAGTACTAGATTTTTTTACCATTGGATATTGTATTTTACCTTGGAAATTTAACCTAAACATATAACATCAAATCAATCTAGACCCAACACCTGAGCAATGAAAATAATTAAGCAACATAACACAAAAAAGTGAACAGAGCAGTCACTTTAAGGTCATGGCTTCTGCTAACCAATTTCTTCAGAGTTTCCTGGTCACTACCTTGAAAGAAAAACAAACACAACCAAGCAGATAAACAAACTTTGAAGTTTAGAAGCATTTCATCAAACACATGCTAGACCCTATAAAAAGAAAATCTCCTCTATTGGATCAACATGAAATTAAACTTCATCCTTTATACTAAACTGGTTGTTGTTAGCTCGAGAGTATTCTTAACAGGAGAAGAACAAAAATTTCAGAGGTTAGAAATTTCATATCTCCCCTTTAACCCAAGCTTCCATATATCTCTCTCCTATAGGACAAAAAAACTAGTTTACTATAAACGATGAAGCTCATATTGAATAATGGTGCGTAGACTTATTATTTATAAATCATTACATAATTTATAAATCATTATAACTTAATTGGTTGCTTGTGTCAACTTCAAACAAAAACTTAAATTTTTAATAATTTCATCAAGTAATTATAACTTAAATTTGTTAACGAGCAAGACTAAACTACCATCAACAAAGCAGAATTCATACCAATAGAAAAACATAACAGCCAAGCAAGACCAAAAAATCAAACTGCAGCTTAAAATCCCTCAGCAACAACAATAGTTTTTCAATCTAAATTACTACAACTTCCCTAATGAAATTACACAACTAGTGACAATAGAAATTTACCTCAACACTCTCAATAACAAGCTCCAATTGACAAAGAATGCTACATCAGAGCTGGTGAAAGAAACAAACAACTTTCCTTATTTGTGCCTTACCGTTGGAATTGATTGGAATTGATTGGAATTGATTAGGCCTAAATCAATTGTGATTGATTGGCCTTTCCTTTTGAATTTTATTCAATCTCCTTCCTTTTTTATTTTTCCCTCAAGGCAAGTTAAAAAGAGATGTGCCTCTTCTAATTGAATTATCTAAAAATACCAGGTGAATTAGCCCACTGAGTTTATGTGCAACAATTTTTTTCCCCCAAAGCAATTGGAATACTTTAACATTAAAAAAAAAAACCAAATCACCCCATACCAACAATGATTTATGAATTGAAAATAAGGCAAGGAAAGGCCACAAGAATACAGAGAAATACAAAAAAAACCATCACAATGTGCAAAGCAAGATCCACAAAGAATAAGAGGCACAAGCTCTAAAATAAAGGAAAACCAGCACATAAACCAGTTGTAGTTTTTGACAGTTGGATAGTGTATTGTTCCTTGGATTTTTGACCTGTCCTCCTTCCTTGTAGATCTCTCTTTAATGTTCTCTTTCTATCTTTCTGTAAATGCCTAAAGTAGAGTTTTCTTGTATAATAACTTGTCGGTGAAAGGAAAACAAAATAACAAAAAAACATAAATATAGCAAGCAGTATTATCTTTTCATCCAAAACAGAGGATTTACTTTCACCTCTCATTTCTGCTCTTTTCTTTTGAAACGATACTAATATCAAAGTTTTGAGAACTCTATAAAAAATTATTCACATGTTTACCATCATTCCTAACATGCTTAAAAATACCCTATCATTCCTTACATCTTGATCAACTTGAATGAAGCTTAAGTTAAGCTAGGTTGAAATCAAAAGGTTAAATAAAACAGTATATAACAAATGCATATCCATACCCTTGGTCTACTTTTCATACAAAACACCAACTTCACGACTTTTTTGAGGCACATAAAAGTTAAGCAAATATTTTTGCTAAATATTAATTT
The DNA here is from genome assembly GCA_026257165.2 of Telfairia occidentalis. Classification (NCBI taxonomy): domain Eukaryota; kingdom Viridiplantae; phylum Streptophyta; class Magnoliopsida; order Cucurbitales; family Cucurbitaceae; genus Telfairia; species Telfairia occidentalis. The sequence goes on from JAOANK020181689.1 coordinate 8,732, forward strand.
GGCTCCTCTTCAACTTCATTTTATTAAACTCTTACGTATTCAAAAGTTTCTACACAAGTTTTTCATTACACAAGTCTGAAATCAAACATACCAGAACTTCTGTATTAATAATGGAATTTCAATTTACTATTTATTTTCTAGATACTCCTTATTAACTCCTTTTGAAGTTTTAGGAGACCATTTATTTCCAAACTTTAAAAAAAGAAATGGGCTCTTTGTTCAAAATATAGCTACTTACTACTTAATTTTACTATTTTAGTTGGCTCTCACCGCTTCGTTAATGAATTATCTCTTTCTTATATATATATATAAAAAAAGCCTATTTCCTTCCTAACTTCATACGACATTTGTACCAGCATTACAAATTTATAACTTGCGATATAACTAAGTGACTTTTTTATTCTAACTTTTTTTTCAATCTACTTTCATATGTAAATAACCAAACAATAGGAAGCTTTGAAACATAGAAACCTCAATAGTTGTAAAATAATTTAACATTTGTAACAACTATTAAAAAGTTGAAAGCAAAAAGAAAGAAACTCAATTACAAGTTCTTAAGTAAACTAACAGCAAGTTGGAAAGAAGTAAGCAAAACCTTGTTAAATGTCTACAATTACAATCTTATTATGGATAAGCAGAAAGATATTGCATAAATAATTAAACGAAACTCACACGTAATTTCCATACTCGACATGACAGATATTTCATAAATAATTAAAAATCCAAACACGCTAATAACCACTATTAAGAAATTAATGACAAAAAGGAGAAAAGAAACAATTGTGAATGTTAAAACTAGAGGAGACAGGGAATGAGTATAATGTTTTGGATACCTTAGTGAAGAAACAGGGGTTCATTCACCTTTGTCTAAAAGGAAAAAAAATGAAAGAACGAAAATGTCAATTGGTTAGCTCATAATCCTCTTCTTCTTCCTTCTTGCTTTCACTTTAATTTCTTTCTCATAAAGAGTTTTTTCTTTTTCCATCCTTATTCAATCAAATAACAAAAAGAAGAGGATAAATAGATAGAAAAAGAAAGGAGAAACGAAGTTCATACCAATTGCAAACAACTTTTCTTTGTGAATGTAACTTTTTCTAAATCAAGCAATCAAAGGAGAAACCAACATATATCATCCATAGAAGCACAAAACGAATGAATGAGCATTTAATAATATTATTGGGCTTCTGAATGGACAAAGTAGGAAACAACTGCACACTAGTCGATGGCATCAATGGCAGTAGCGATGGTGAAGAAGCAACAATGCATAGGAAAATGCCTTAGGTATCATGAAACTATTCCTCCCTCATAATAAAATAACTAATTAAAGTTTAAGAAATTGGAAAACAAAAAGGCAAAAAGTTGAATTAAAGATTGATTACCTAGAAAATTTTTGTGTAAATAAAAAACCTGAACCAGAAACAATTTCGTGTAAAAAACTTGACCTAGAAACTCAAATACCAAAAAGGGAAAAACGATCAACATGTTTGGAAATCAAAAACCTAATGAAAAAAACTTGAGAATATAGAAAATGAAAGAAAGAAACTCAAAAACCTTAAGCATTTAATGAGAAAGAGAGAGATACAGCAAGAGAGAAACCTTTGGTAAAGAAAAGAGGCGAGAACAAACCCTGGTGTTACAAGGGGATCGTTGAGGAGAAAGGGGATCGTGAGGAGAAAGAGCTTGCGATCAAAGAAGGAAAATGAAATCGCTTAAAGAAAAGAGGAGAAAGAGATATTCTTTATTTCTTTCATTGCGTATATGCTAGCTCACACATTTGTGCCCATTAGTCCCCGGCTGGATGCCAGAAACTTGATTGCCACCCAAATGCGATTTACCTCAGTGTACGGGTCAGTTTTAGTATAGTGAAATTGAGTGTACAAGTGCCATCCTCGAGATTGGATTTCTAGTTTGATTAATTACCACAGATAGTCACACCTCATTTTATCTAGGGAATCCATTATTGAAGAGAAAGCTAAGTTACCATATTCCTACTCCTAGATAGATAGAAGGAACATAAGGAGAGCGTGCCTTGACCCTAATTGACATGCTTTATGACACTCAACTTTACTAACAATGGACTTTTCTATTACCATGAAACTATAAGTTGGGAATTAACTAAGGTTTGGCTTCCACTCTCTGTTGGGTGTTATGTGCTAAAACTCGTGTTATGTTAATGTTGTGAATATATTCTTATTTTCAATAAAGTAGTTATTGAAGTTATTCAGTAAAATTGTTATTAAATAAAGTAAATGGTTAAGTATAACTTTATAAATCAAATAAACTAAGAACCCATGGCTGTAACATGAATACTTAGACTTTCTGTGGAGACATAAAAGTGGATCAAGTTTAAGTAAATAGCCAAAACGATCTATAGTATAAGGATTAGGTTGGGTACCTTCTCCTAGGGACACTATGGGATGCGACCCGTTTTGTATATGATACAAAAGATATGATTCGAATCGTTCATGTGGAGACATACGAGTAGGGGCATCCTATGCAATAAGTTTGCATAAGACCAGACCGCGAAATAGTTATTGTTTCTTTATAACACCGTTTATTGAAAGCACTAACAAATTTCAAACTCATGACCTAGTTAACTCGATCTTAATCCTGAGCTAACTAAGAACTCCTGTTTATTCGGGATTATCTTTACATCTGCATGGGTGAGAGAGGCCCAACAGCACCTGCTCAATATGCCTCCCATTTCAGGGGTAAGATCGGGTAGATAGCTGGGGACATGGTCGTGCAAGATGGAATTCACTTCTACCCGACTTTAGGGATAGTAGAGAGGTTGTTCTCTTAAGTGTTGATTCCAGGTCTTGAACAAGGGGCCTCACCCTCTCATTGGCTCCAGAGGGACTCAGTTTGGTGGTAGGACCACAAACCAATTGTTCATTAAAGGGTCAGTGGTACTTAAGGAGCAAGAAGTAATCTAGGGGTAAAACGGTAATTTGACCCATATGAGATTACGAACAACCTGTGAAGGGTCGACTTACTAATTGTGGTTATATCAAATGGACAGAAATTTGTTTACTTTTCAGCAATGACTAGTTCGATAATCCAACTACTCGCTTCCGAAAAGCTTAACGGGGAAAATTATACCACATGGAAATGAAATCTGAATACGATACTAGTCATAGATGATCTCCGCTTCATTTTAACTGAGGAGTGTCCTCAAAATCCCAGCTTGAGGACCAACGAAGTGTTCGGGAGGCTTATGACAGATGGACAAGGGCGAACGAGAGAGCCCGAATCTACATCTTGGCTAGTAGATCATATATATTATCCAAGAAGCATGAGAAAATGGTCACCGCTAAGGAGATCATGGACTCTTTGCAGGTGATGTTTCGGCAACCGTCCTCATTGGCCATGCAGGATGCTTTAAAATACGTTTATAACCGTCGCATGAAAGAAGGAACCTCTGTTAAGAAACATGTTCTTGACATGATGGTTCATTTCGACCGTGCGAAAGTAAACGTGGTTCTCGTGAACGAGAAAAGTCAGGTTAGCTTCATCATGGAATCTCTTTCGAAGAGTTTTCTACAATTTCAAACTAATGCATGATGATTAAAATAGAATATAATCTAACGACCCATCTCAATGAGCTTCAGATTTACCAATCTCTGTTAAAAAATAAAGGGACGAAAGTTTAGGCAAATGTTGCTGCTTCTTCCAAGAGATTTTCAAGAGGAACGTCCTCTAAGGGTAAATTTGCCCCATATTTTTCCAAGAATAAGAGTATTTAGAAGAAGAATAAGGGGAAAGGGATTGTTATGGCTTCTACTGCAAACAAGGGCAAGGAAAAGGTTGTAGACAAGGAAAAGTATTTCCACTGCAACCAGGGCGGGCATTAGAAGCGAAATTGCTCGAAGTACCTGGCCAAGAAAGAAGCTGAAAAAGAAAACACAGGTAAATATGATTTACTAGTTGTTGAAACGTGTTTAGTGGAAAATGATTTTGCAACCTAGATACTAGATTCAGGAGCCACTAATCATGTTTGTTCTTATTTTCAGGAAACTAGTTCCTGGAAGCAGCTTCAGGAAGGCGAGATAACTCTCAAAGTTAGATCAGGGGAGCTCATCTCAGCCAAGGCAGTGGGAGACATGAAGTTGTTTTTCAGAGATAGATTCATTTTGCTTAAAATTGTATTATATGTTCCTAATTGTTATAAAAATCTAATATCTATCTCTTGTTTGTTTGAACATTTGTATAAAGTATCTTTTGCTATAAATGAAGCGTTCATTACAAAAAAAGGTATTAGCATATGTTCAGCAACTTTAGAAAACAACTTATACAAGTTAAAACCTACGAAAGTAAAAGCTGTATTTAATACTGGAATTTTCAGAACAGCAGAAACACAAAATAAACAGCACAAAGTTTCTCAAAATATCTATCTTTGCACTTAAGACTCGGTCACATTAATCTCAATAGAATTGGGAGATTGGTTAAGAGTGGACTCTTAAGTCAGTTAGAAGACAACTCTTTACCTCCATGTGAAGCTTGTCTTGAGGAAAAAATGACTAAGACATCTTTTACTGGAAAAAGGTCTTAGAGCCAAAGAACCATTAGAGCTTACACATTCAGATCTCTGTGGTCTAATGAATGTTAAGGCTCAAAAAGGGTATGAATATTTTGTTAGTTTTATTGACTATTATTCAAGATATGGATACATTTACCTAATGCACTATAAGTTTGAAACTCTTGAAAAGTTCAAGGAGTACCAGGTTGAGGTTGAGAACCTATTACGTAAAACCATTAAGACACTTCAATCGGATCGATGTGGAGAGTATATGGACTTGAGATTCCAAGACTATTTGATGGAACATGAAATTGAGTCCCAACTCTCTACACTCGGTATGCCTCAGCAGACTAGTGTATTTGAAAGGAGAAACCGAACCCTATTGAACATGGTTTGGTTGATGATGAGTTATGCTCAGTTGCCTAGTTCATTTTGGGGTTATGTAGTAGAGACTACAACATATATTTTAAACAATGTTCCCTCAAAAAGTGTTTTAGAAACACCCTATGAGTTATGGATAGGACATAAATGCAGTTTATGTCACTTCAGGATTTGGGGTTGCCAGGCACATGTGTTAGTGCAAAACCTGAAGAAGTTGGAACACCATTCAAAATTATGTTTATTCGTAGGTTATCCTAAAGAAACAAAAGGTGATCTGTTTTATGATCCTCAAGAAAATAAAAGTGTTTGTATCGACAAATGCTACGTTCTTGGAGGAAGACCACATAAGAGATCATAAACCTCAGAGCAGGCTAGTATTAGATGAGATTTCTGAAGAAACTACAGAAAAATCAACAAAAGTTGTTAATAGAGCTGGTCCTTCAACAAGAGTTGTTAATAGAACTAATATCCCTGATCAGTCTAATCTCTCTCAAGAGTTGAGAGAGCCTCGATGTAGTGGAAGGGTTATTCGTCAGCCCGACTGTAAAATGGGTTTAAGTGAAACTCACCTCGTCATACCTGATGATGGGGTAGATGATCCATTGTCCTATAAATGGGCAATGAATGATGTAGACAAGGATCAATGGATTAAAGTCATGGACCTCGAAATAGAGTCTATGTACTTCAATTCAGTCTAGGACCTTGTAGATCAACCAAGTGAGGTAAGACCTATTGGTTGCAAATGGATCTACAAGAGACAACGAGATCATGCCGGTAAGGCACATACATTTAAGGCTCGACTTGTGACAAATGGTTATACCCAGGTCGAGGGGGTGGTCTATGAAGAAACCTTCTTCCCTGTTGCCATGATAAAGTCGATTAGAATACTCTTGTCCATAGACACATATTATGACTATGAGATATGGCAAATTGATGTCAAGACAGCTTTTTTGAACAGGGTTTATTGACTATGAGATATGACCCAACCGGAGGGGTTTATTGAACAGGGTCATGAGCAAAAAGTTTTCAAGTTTAAAAGATCCATTTATGGATTAAAATAAGCATCTAGTTTCTGGAATATGAGATTTGATGATGTGATCAAATCTTATGGCTTTGAGCAGAATGTCGATGAACCTTGTGTCTACAAAAGGATCATGAATTCTGCTGTAGCTTTCTTGGTGTTATATGTAGACGATATCCTTCTCATTGGGAATGAGAAAGGATTTCTTACTGACATAAAGCAATGGTTATCGACCCAATTCTAAATGAAAGATTTGGGAGAGCTCAGTTTGTTGTTGGAATCCAAATAGTTCAGAATCGTAAGAACAAAACGTTAGCCATATCTCAAACATCATATATTGACAAGATGTTGTCCAGATATACGATGCAGAATTCCAAATGGAGGTTGTTATCCTTTAGACATGAGATTCATCTATCTAAAGAACAGTGTCTTAAGACACCTCAAGAAGTTGAGAATATGAGACGTATACCCTATGCATTAGCCGTTGGTATCTTAATGTATGCAATGTTGTGCACACGACCCGACATATGCTATGCAGTAGGGATTGTCAGTAGATACCAGTCCAACCCTGGATATGATCATTGGACTGCCGTTAAGAATATCCTGAAGAATCCTAGGAGAACGAGGGACTATGCACTTGTGTATGAAAGTAAGGATTCGATTCTTATGGGATACACTGACTCGGATTACATTGTTGACACGTTTTTAAAGGCCCTCTCAGCTAAAGTGTTCAAGGGTCATCTGAAGAGTTTGAGACTTCGAGTTTTATAATATAGCGCAAGTGGGAGAAAATCTGGGGTATGGGATGCCCTAGTTTATTGTATTTAATGTTTTCTCTCTCTTCACTCAGCAACATTGTACACCACTGGAGTTTCAGTCCAAGTGCGTGTTTGTTGGGTTTTTATGTCCTAAAACTCATGGCTTGTATGAAGGAATCGAATTCCCAGCGAAATTTATTGAACGCTCAATGCATTCAAGATGGATTTGGGAGGAAGCATGCATTTGGAAAAAACAAAATTACAGAGAGGAACAATTTACCTTTGAAGAACTCTTCTTCAACTACGTACATTTTCCAGTAACTCGAACACCACCACTCGTATACACTTGCTATTCTCTTGGATCGACACAAGCCTGATGGTGGGATCTGAATTTTGGTGAGGGGATGATGTGATGTGAGAATTCTGTAAATGAAGGAGGAAACCAAAAAACAAACATTTTGTGTTCTCAACACAGACTTAAAAGGAGAGAGGAAGGACATGGTGGGAGGGGAGTTACGTTAACTCCCCACTACCCACGTAGACACCTTCTATTATTATTATTATTATTATTTTATTTAATAATAAAACAAAAAATAATTAATTAATACCCCCATTCACATGTCTCCACATGAACGTTTAAGATCGAAATGTTTGTGACACTTTACAATACTTGTAACAATCACAAAGTTGGTCGTATCCGTAGTGTCACCAAGATAAGGCACCCAACCTTATCCATATACTACAGACCATATAGATTATTCCTTAAACATTATTTGTCTGTATGTCTCCACATACATGTTTAAGTTTCTCATAAAAAAACTTTGGATCTTAGTTTATTGGATTGAGTTTGTGCACACTAAATGTCAAATAAAATAACTCTTATTTTATTAAATAAATAATTTGTATAAAATTACAAGACAACGAAGGTTTAGGGCATCAACTTCAACAATCTCCCACTTGTCCTAAAACTAGTGAGTGTACAATACAAATACAAGGTAAATGTACAGTACAACAATACAATAAACTAGGGCACAATGAATGCAACTCTCACTTGACTTAGTCATGTCGATACATGTCTCATGAACCTAAACTCTCTAGGTGACCCTCGAACACATTAGCCATGAGGGCTTTTGTAAATACATTAGCAACATTATGCTCCGAAGCGATCTTCGTGACAATCACGTCTCCCCAATGCATTGTCTCCCTTATGAGATGATATTTGCGCTCTATGTGTTTTCCTCTCTTGTGACTTCTGGGCTCTCTGGAATTCACCACAACACCACTATTATCACAATAAAGGGTGA
>JAOANK020181796.1:0-45853 GCA_026257165.2 Telfairia occidentalis
CCACCCTTTCTTCACCCAATTTCACCAATCAAGGGATCCCACCATCCCATTCTAAGGCCGGAGAATAGTCGGGAAGAAACTAGTAGTGGTCCGGAAGCAAATTGGAGTCCAATTCCGCCGGAGATAGGGGAGGATTTGAGCTACAAGAGGTTAGTACCCCAAAACTCTGATTTTTCCCCTTTTAAGCATGATTTTCCTTAATTAAATTGAGCTAGTTAGAGTGTATTGATCCTCCTTCCGCTGCTAATGCATGTTGATGCTTCCTTCAAGAAGAACAAAAAGCAAAATGTTTTAGCGCTTCGACTCATTCACCAAGGTGTTAGGAAGTCCATGTTTCCTCGAACTTTTGGTATTAAAAGACTAAAGATGCTTGGAAAATTGTACAAAAAGAATTTTAGGAATCTGAAAAAGTTATGTTCATCAAGTTGCAATCTTTGTGGAGAGATTTTGATAACTTGGAAATGAAGGAAAGTGAAAATATTCGAGAATTCTTTTCTTGAGTTTTAGAGATAATAAAGTAAATGAAGTGTTATAGGGAGGCGATTTCAGAAAAGAGAGTCAGCAAAAAAGTTCTTTAGAGTCTTCCTCCAAAATTTAATCATGTTGTTGTTGCCATAGAAGAGTCCAAAGATGTGTCTAAGTTGACAATCTTTGAACTAATGGGATCATATCAAGCTCATGAAGAAAGGTTGAACAAGTCACCAAGTCAATCTATGGAGCAAGCTTTTCATACCAAGCTCAGTTTCATAGAAGACTTACAAGTCCAATTCTAAAAAACGGTGGAATCCAGCGCAAGAGAAAGATTAGGGTTAACAAGACGAAAGAGACAAGGGAAAATGGCAGAGTGAAAAATCTGATAATTCTTACTCTCACTGCATTATTTACAAAAAGGCAAATCATTAGTTTAAAGATTGTTACTTCAGATGCACTAAATGTTGGATTCCAAATCATTCTAAAAAAGATTGTTGGTTTTAAATTAAAAAGGAAAAGGATGAAGCAAATTTTACAAAAGAAGATGAAGGGGAGCAATTATTTTCTTGTACAATTGACCAAAGTGATTCTCAAAGTATTTGGTACTTGGATAGTGGTTGCAGGAATTATATGATAGGAAATCATGACTTCTTTGACAAGCTGGAACGAAGTTTTAGAACTCAAGTGAAGCTTGCCAATGGCAAGATGCAAAAAGCAGAATGAAGTGTGTCATTGTTATACACACCAAGAAAGAAGATTCGAGGTGTATCTCAAATGTTCTTTATATTCCTAGCACAACTCAAAATTTATTGAGTGTTGGTCAATTACTCCGAAAAGGATGCACAGTTAGTTTTGATAATGAAAAATGCATTATTCTGGATAAGAAAAAGATCAAATAGCAGCGACAATTGATTTGTTTGTAACCAAAGTCTTCCCCCTGCTAATGCTACAAGAAGAGAATTTTGCTCTTAAAAGCGAAAGTCCATATATTTTCCACTTGTAGGATTTAAGGTATGGTCCTCTTTACTACAAAAGTCTTCGTACTTTAAAGCAAAAAAAATATAATAGTTGGTGTAACAACCCGACTTCTAGACATAGACCACCTAGGGGTCGCTACTAGCATGCATGCTTGTTAAAAGGGTTTCCAAACATCGAAAATTTTTATTTTCATAAATAAGAAATAACTTTTTGTCAAATAACTAAAGTACGTTGAGATCCCAATTTTAAAAGAAATAATAAAAAACTAACTATGTGTGTGAATAGACAAGCTCACACCAAACATAAGTACTTAGTTAAAAAATACTTTAAAACATTCAAATAACAATAAGAACGAAAAGAAATTGTGCGGAAGACTCGATTGGTGTCCATGGTCCTAGCAAACCCTCCTCGACATCCACTATGGCGACCCTTCCTGTTACCTGAAAAAAGATAAGAATAGGTTAAGTGTATAATATATACCTAGTAGGTGACCCCGACCCCTGTGTCAGACATGCAAACACACACAATCATATGATTCTCATGCAGACCATGTGGGGCCTACTCATTTTCCTTACGTAGAGATACAAAATCTCATGGAGGACCTCAATGAAATACGTATGCAGAGATATACAATCTCATGGAGAATCCTCAATATAAAATTCAGGCAGAGAAACACATTCTTATGGAAGACCTCAATACACAATATTCACACAAAGAAATACATTCTCATAGAGGACCTCAATATCATATTAAACAGAGAAAATACATTCTTATTGAGGACCTCAATACAATAATCACACAGAGCAACATATTCTCATGGAGGACCTCAATATAACTAATCCAATGCAAGTATGAACATGCAACACGCAAAAACTCTATTATGCAAGGTCCCAACAAAATCATATAGTCGATGCCCAAGCATCCAGTTTACAATATTCCCACTATACCTTTAGCATCCAAACTCCACATTTATCGATGCCACTATATCTAATGTCCATACAAACACAAAACAACACATGATTCTTAACAACAATATCACAACATGCTCGATCATCCTCTATTACAAAATATAAGTATGATAACAACATACATCACAAACGTCAAACAATTTATCTAGCCTCAGCCTGAAAGCTTATCCAAGAGTGAAGCCACCTACCTTATATTGCAACAAATAGCATGAACTCCCTAAGAGACCCGGTAGACGGTTTCTTTAGCACCTAAGGCATACATACACCCATAACGTCCTATTAGCCCTTTATTCATCACTAACCTAACATGGAATAGGTAACTTAAGACTTTTAAGGAGCGAATACTATCGAGAGAGTCAGAACACACTACTTCCTATGAAACACCCACGTGCCGCTGTCGGTATGCCACGTGTCATCCATGCACGAACGCTATTTAGGTAAACAGGGACCAGATTCCAACTCTACTCAACTCCTTCAACGCCGTTGAAATCGCCTCGATCGAAGCTGCCACGGGCTCGTACTCACAGCCACAAGGTCAGCGCATGTGGTACACGCGCCGCTGCTGCTCCCTCTTTTTGCAACGCTTGGCGGCTCACTACTGCTTTGATCGTCGTTCCGCTTTTGCCAACTGGTAGATCTCAAACTCACGGTGCTTTTTGACCATTTGTTTCACCAAAAACACCTTCTTAAGAATTGAGAAAAGAGGGGAAACATGTTTAAAATGGGAAAAACTCGAGAAAACACGAAGTCCGAGAATTCCAATGCCTTAGCTGTTTTGGTTGGGATATGAGACGGGGATAAGGAAGCCGTCCTCAAAATTTTAACTCAAACGAAGCGAAGGAAGTTGGGAAACATTGAAAAGAAAGAATAAAAACATGTTGGTTGTCGCCGACGCAGGTCTGTGATCGTTGTTGCTGCTGACTGTCGCCGTCACCGTCTATTGCTAGACGTCGGCGGTGGGTGTTGCATGTGAAGAAACTTTCGGGGGAGGAGAAGAGGTTGGTGTGAGTGAGGAGAAAAAGAGAGGAAAAAAACATTAAGATGGCCTTTTCTTTTTGGAATAGGTAAAGGGTTTTGGTGGCTAGGTCCTTAGCTACATATTTATAGGTCTCCCCACAATGCTAAACCTTAGCCTTACTCCTACTAATTATGAAAATGTCACCCTTTTTAATTTAATTCCATTTTTCCAAAAGAAAATCAAGTCCTTAATTCAAACTTAAGTTAATTAATTCTTACTTAATAAACACACCAATTTTTTTTTAAAAAATAAGAACTCAAAAAAATTCAACATGACAATCAAAACCATTAAAAAATTTACTTGACATTACAACTTACCTACCTTAAGAACTTTCGTCCCCGAAAGTTGATATTTTTTAGGCAGTTCAGGTAACTGTTTCCCATTTCCTCCACCTACTGCATCATCTGGGCAATATCATGCTATATGACCCTCTTTGTTATATCTAAAGAAAAGCTTTGTGCTGGTCGCATAGCATCCCCAATGTTGTTTTCCGCGAGTCCTGCACAACAATCGGTCCATGTTTCTACCCCGTCGGCCTTGATACTGATTCTGATTAGGTCTGGCGTCTTTATCCATGGTGTCTTAAGGATGAGTAGTTGTTGTCGCGTCAAATTTCTTTTTCTGTCCTGTACTGGACCCTAACACTGCTACTAGCTGGGAAATGATGGCCTCTAGTGTGGTCTGCGCTTGAACAAAAGTGGCTTTCAGGGAGGCTGCCTTAGAGCTAACACATAATCTTGTGCGTAGCAGGCCACTACAATTTCCCGAACTCCATCTTTAAGCCCGTGATAAAACACTCAGTCTTCTTAGCATCAATGTCTACCAAGTCTAAAAGTATCGTGATAGCCTGGTGAACTCACGTTCGTATGCCTCTACGATTCGATTGCCCCATCTCAAACTTAGAAATTATGCATTCTTCTCGAATTGTCCAACGACCGAGTAATACTGTAAAAAAAAGCCTCCTTCAACTGGGCCTACGTAATTGGTGTGACGACAAAGGAGCGCTCAGCGTATCCCCCCCATAGTAACGCGTCTTCTCGTAGCATGAAGACGGCGCATTGGACCTTCTACTCCTTAGGGCAGTCCATGTATCGAAAAATGGATTCTATGGAGGACAACCAAGACTCCACTTTGGTAGGGTCGATCGCCACCCTATTGAAAACTTGGGGGTCATATTTCTTAAAGTCCCTTAAGCGTCTCGCCTAGGTCGAAATGCCTCCACGACTCTGGAAGAACTGCAGCATCTGACTGTTCACTGCAGCCTGCATTATGGCTTACGCAGCCTCCGTCGTCAAAGGAGCCACTGCAGTTGGACTTCCCAAAATTGAAGATAACCAAAAGATATGTGAAGGTTGCATCTATGGGAAAATCTATAGATTTCCTTTCCCTAATACAAGGTTGCATCTATGGTAAAATCTAAAGACTTGCATCTATGGTAAAATCTAAAGACTTCCTTTACGTAAAACAAAGTCGCATGTATGGGAAAATCTATAAAATTCCTTTACGTAAAACTTCATGGCGGGCTAAGTCTCCATTAGAGTTGGTGCATGCATATGTATTTGGTCCCATAAGAACTCCATCTCTCTTTAACAACAAATAGATATTACCTATTATTTGTTAAGGATTTAACAAGAATGATGTGGATTCATTTTCTTAATGAAAAATTAGAATCTTTTGCTAGTTTTGAAGTTCAAGGCTCTTGCAAAAAATCAAGTGGCAAAAAGATCATGATTTTGAGAACTGATCATGAAGGCGAGTTTATTTATAAGCAATTCATGGACTATCGTAAAGAGAATCGCATAATGAGACAACTCACGATTCAACATAGTCAACAGCAAAATGACATTGCTGAAAGGAAGAATCGAACCATTGTAGAAATGACAAGAAGCATGTTAAAATCCAAAGGTCTTCCAAATAATTTATAGGCAGAAGCTGTCAATACAACTGGTTATATCCTCAATCGATGTCCTACTAAAGCAGTCGAAGAAAAAACTCCTTTTGAATCATGGAATAAGAAGAAACCTATTGTTGATCATTTGAAAGCTTATTCTTTTGTTCCTTCTAGGAAAGAGAGAAGTTCGATTAAAAAAAAAGAGCTAAATACTTCTTCATCGACTATAGTGATGAATCAAAAGGATATCGGTTGGTAAATTCGAAGATGAAAAAATTGTTGATATTAAGAGATGTAATATTTGATGAAATGGTCACATGGGATTGGAAGAATAATGGTTCTCAATCTTATGAAAATGTACAGAAGCTTGATTGGGAAGAAGACTCTCAAATTTTAAGTTTACCAAGGAGTTCTCCATCAGCTCCTGCAAGATCACCAATTGAAGCTACTTCAAATCAATACAGCTCATAATCTTCTCCAAGAAGAATGCAAACTTTGTAAGATATTTATGCTTCAAGTGAACATTTTGTCATGTTTGCTTGTGAGCCACAAAATTAATAAATGAGTTGTAAAGCAATCAAACCACACATGGGGAGCTTACTTTAGACCATATAATGATTTCAAAAGCCTGCAAACATGTGTAGGGTGAGAAGTACTCACAAAACCCTGAGGTTGCTGCATATACACTTTCTATTGTAGCTCACCATGTAGAAAAGTATTCTTTACATCGAGTTGATGAAGCTCCCAACTAAACTGAGCAACCAAGGATTGGATAATCCAAACAGTGCACTTCTTTATGACTGGACTAAACATTTCCTAATAATCAACACCCTCTTCCTGATGATACCCTTTAGCAATTAAGTGTGCCTTGTAGCAAGCAATAGTACCATCTAGTTGACGTTTATTATGGTACACCCACTTACAACTGATAGCACATTTACCCTCATGTAATGGTGTTAATGTCCAAGTACCATGTTTCAACAATGCTACATGTCCCTCTTCCATTGTTGTATACCAAACAGGAAGTTTTGAAGCCTTCATAAAGGATGATGGATCTTCTTGTGACAAAGAGACTAAGTTGAAAACAAACACTTTGGGCTTAGAAATGCCAAATTTACCACCAATTTGCATAGGATGAGAGTTATTTATAGTCGGTAGTGGTGGCACAATCGAGAAGTGAGGTAGAAGTATGAGAGGAAAAATGGTTGTGGACTTGGTAGATATATCAAGAGATGGGGAAGGGGTAGAGGATGACACAGAGGTAGGGTTTATGGGATAGAAAGCTAACAAAGGCAGAGAGGTGACATAAATGGAGAGGCTTCGATGGTGATAAAGTTGTTGTGGGAAGGGTAGAGGCAAAAGGAAATAAGGACTCGTCAAATAAGACATGTCTTGAGGTGTAAAGGTGACCAGTGTGCATGTTATAGTAGGGAAACCCTTTATAATCTAAAGGATCGCCAAGAAACACACATTGAGATGTATTGGGTTCCAATTTATGAGAAGTATGAGGTTTTAGTAGGAGATAGCATGTACATCCAAAGGTCTTGAAGTTAAGATAGTATGGAGGCCGACCAGGAAAAAACTAAAAGGGCGACTTGTGTCCAAGAAGAGGTGAAATTAATCAATTAATAATATATAGTAGAGGCAAAAGCGAAAGGCCAAAACTTAACCAGTAGAGAAGATCAGATTTGGACATAAGTGTTAGGGCTATTTCAACAACATGACGGTGTTTTTGTTCAGCGACACTGTATTTTGCTCTAGGGTGTATCACATGACTTTTGGTGAAGTATGCCTTGAGTACGAAAGTAAGAACCAAGACTATGATTCACAAACTCACTTCCACCATTCGTTCTAAGCATTTTAATCAGAGAAGATAATAAATTTTCAACAAACGGTTTAAAACATTGAAAAACAACAAGCACATCCACATGTGTATTCACCAATGTATTAAGAAAAACATCTTAATCTGGGAAACGAGCAGACCTTGTATGTGTAATCAGTAGAGATTGATCATTGTCTACACCCACATGTTATTCATCAATGTATTCTGAAGCAAGACATAGTTGATTTAAATCTGTAGTGACATGTGCATTACACCTAGATTTAGTGAGTCACGTAGAACCAAAGGTAGCAAGGTTGGCATAATTTTGGGCTGCAACCATGGCAGCAAGCTGTCCTGGAGGCTGACACCCCTAAAAGTAATAATTCATTCTGTTATAACAGTCAAGAGTGTTGTGACTAGAGCAGTGATAGATCTGGCAGACAACACATTGAAGAGCATCTATCGGAGGAGAAGTTCGATTAGAGAAAGCTCCAAAGGGTAGAGGAGAAGGACCAATACTAAGACCTCTATCATTGATGTCGAATAAATAATGTCGAATAAATGCGTCCAAGACTTGATGAGACGAATCACATCCAACTACATATGCAAGAGCAGCAGACGATAATGTATCATTGATGAAAGTCATTAGTGCATGATCCTTGGCAATCCAATCTTCAAGCACTGAAGTAGAAGAAGTAGATGAAGATGGAGTAATTGATGATGAAGTAACAACAAGATTTGGAATAATAGATCCATCGACAAAGCCATAGAGCTTGTGAACATTCAAAATCGACGTCAATTGAAACTTCCAGAGCACGAAATTGGAAGAATCAAGACAGATTGAGACAAGGTTGCAAATATTCGAAAGAAGAAAATTTGGAGAAGAGAGTCTTTTTAGGAAGAAATCAAAGACTTCGCCAAGAACGAGAGATAGAAAAGCTTTCAGACAATCGTTCCCTAAACAGAGAGAACACGCGTAGAAGGATAGCAGACATTAGTAAGAGAAATTTGATACAATGTAATAATCTCTCAAATTATTGAGAGATCTCATCTCATTAATGAAAAAGGAGTTGACAAAGAGTATTTATAGTACATACTCATAAGATAAAACTAACTTGTATAACAGTAAAATATCACAAATTAATAAAACGAATAGGTAGTTAATAATCCTGAGTTTTGCACTTATAGATTCACGTATACACTAAATACATTCAGATAGAAACCATGAGAGGAAATCAATCTTGCATACCTCTGCTTCAGTTTCGTACTATTAAGGTCTGATGTGCCATTTGAGTTCTTGCTGAATTCATTTAAACAAGCAACTTAAAATAGCAAACTGTTGAGTCTAGTGATATGGCAGAAGGACAAATCAATCTTAAATGGGCATACACCCTAATCATTCATAGTCTCAATAAAATTCTGAAATTTAGATCCACCTAATATTTTTATGCAAATGGATGATGGAAGGAGAGGTCAGATTAGAATTTATCTTTTTACCCCAGCACTGCACTTCATGACTCTCCAAAAATTCAACACGCTTGCACCAAGAATATAGGACTATATCTTTTTTTAACAAGAAACAATAACTTTTTGTTGATATTTGAAAAGTCACAGGCTACCATGTATCGAATAATATACAACAATAGACATGAGAACCACTCTAGGGTGCACAAAAACTGTCTGCAGCATAAGAATAAAAAACAAAGAAAATTTCTGAATATCAATCCAATAAGCTCCTCGAGACAAATCAAACGAACATTCAACTTAATTACAATCACAAGAAAGCTTTCCAATTTGAAGTAATCTCATTGATGGAATAATTTTGAAAAGATTCGGAAAGAAAGAATTCATCATGACTATACAATTAAAAATATAGGACTCGAAAAAAGGCGAGCACAGTTCCGAAATCGTAACGTGAAGAGAAAAACAGTAAAGGCCAAAAAAAACAAACCCTACGTGATCGGGCATTGACTTTCTTTTTCATTTTTCATGTGGAGTTCAAGAAAATGAAGATAAATTTTTTAGGAATTCAAATTTTCATTTCAATCGTCATTAGTCATCTAACAAGAGCATTTATAGTATTTTTTTTTTGTTTAAGAAAACATTAATGTTAATTAAAACAGCTTTCAAACAAACACTGTGAGATCGAGACAGATATTACCAATGAATCAAATCATCAATCATTCACAAAAATAATAAAATCTACACAAAACAAAACAAAACAAAAAAGCATGAAAATAGATTGAAAATTAGAATCCAATTCATAGAGGGCAATTGAAGATCACGTAATGAATGGTAGGAGAGAAACTAAAAGCAGTCAAAAGATGTTGCATGACCGCGAAAGATTCTCCATCTCAAGGGCAGATCCAGAAATTCATTGAAGATTCTCCATCTCAAGGGCAGATCCAGAAATTCATGTCAATGGCACAAATTAAATATAATTTTACATGAATGAGTATACAACATTAAGATTATGTAATATTAAAGTCATTTCGTATTACCAAATTATAATAATGGTATGATTACAATTTTTAGTTTTATACTTTTTGAAACATTGGTTGAAAAGTTGAGATATCTAGAGAAATGTTAGAAAGAGGGAAATGTGAAAATATAGGGAAATAGAAATAAAGATAAATTTTAAAAGAAAAAAAAGTTAGATAGAGAAAAAAAGATTTAGACAAATTAAGGTTAAAAAGTAGGAGATATATTAGATAAATAATATTAATAAGTGAGAAAAATAAAAAATGTTGGTGAGAATAAGAGAAACTTTAGACAAATTGTTATGCATAAAAAAATAAGATTTGAGATAAGGCTTAGAGGAGACTTAATCCAACAACGACTAAGCCCAGAACCAATCTCCTTGAACCGAGAGAAGCTCAGCCCAAGTAGGCTAGCTCGATTAGCTTTGGAAATGGCAGGCCTAGTTTGAGCTCAACCCAGTAAAGGAAGCTCGAGTAACCCACCAAGGAGAGGTCGGTCAAGTTGACCCTACCAAGAAGGAAGAGGCCGAGTCGACCACCCTCCATAGAGGGAGTGGTCAGCCAACCACGACCATCCTCCCCATGGGAGTGGTTGGCTAAGCCGGTCACCCTCCCCAAAGGGGTGGTCGGCCATCCTCCCTATAGGAGTGGTCAGCTGAGCGGACCACATAGCAAGGAGGGAGGCCGAGCTGACCCATCCATTACTTGTGTGACCCATATAGTGGCGGTCGTTCGAGATTCTGTAACACACTATAATATCAATGTGTTGATTGCATGATCTGCAATTAAATCAAGCGATTACAGATGAGGCAACAGTTACAATGTCCACGACCGATCAGCATCCTTATAAATAAAATGTAAAGGGCATGTTGATGTTAAGTAATTCAAATTCATTCTACTCTTTGTGCTAAATCTTTTCCTAAAACCAGTGCTAACTTGAGCGTCAGAGTGTTTGTGTCTTAGCAACACACCGATGTGAAATCTTTCTGTTTTCTAGTCACACACTTATTCGTCCCAACTAAACAATTTACCGTAGCTGCATTTGGGCATCAAAAGAAACAAATTTGAAAATAAAAGATTTGTTACACACAAAAAAATTAGAAAGAGAAAAAAGATTACAATGAGAGAAGGTTTAGACAAAAAAGTTACAAATATATTTATTAGCTAAACTCTTACTAAATTAGTAGAGAAGAATACAAAGAGAGATATTTGAGAGAGAAATATGTGAGAGATAAAATTAAGTTTGAAGAAAAGAAATTTGAGAGAGAGAAAAGTTTGAGAAAAATATAAAATTTTTAGAGAGGGAAAAGTGAGAGATGTGATTGAAAAGAAGAATAAATAAAAGTTATAGAGATATGAAAATTAGTGAAGAAAAATTTAGAAGAAAAATTAGAGATAGATTTGTTTGAGAAAAATATGTGAAAGGGAAAAATAAAGATTTAAAAAAATAAAAAAAACTATTTATTTTTTGTTTTTAAATTTATTTATAATTAAAAAAAATAATTTTGGAAAAATAATACATTTAATCAATATATGTTGCGGAAAGAACTCAAATGCGAGACTGCTACTTTACCAGGTACTTAGGTAACCAACGGGCTAGGGGCAAATTATGTATATAACTATTTTTATTTTTAATAAATTATAAATTTAAAAATAAATAAATAAATCGGGGCACCCACCGGTCCCTACATGGATCCGCCCCTACTTTGACTCTCGAATTAATGAATGCAACTAAGAAAATTAGAAGAAGAATCTTCATAACCATCTGCTTTCACCCCTATGATTAGCTTCAGTCGAAGTGCAGAGAGAGAAACAAGAATGTTAGCCATGTATGGCAAGAAAGAAAGAACCGAGAAACTCTCTAACACAAGGACAATAAAGAAAAAGTACAGAGAGAAGAAAGCCTATGCAAAAGCGGAAAAAAGAAAACTGAAGTGACACACCCCTACCAAAATACCCTACTGATCCTAGCACGAGTTGTACCGACAATAGATCCCAACTATGCTATGAAATACATAGCCAACTTTGCTGAATCTAAAACTAAACTTTATTCTCTAACTACCCCATGCAACCACAAAGTATATAATATAAGCTAAACGCAACTACGATTCTTCACCCATTCTAAACATATACAACGCCGGCAAATGATGTGTATCTACAAGTCAAGCTATATGTAGATTCAAAATGATATGCAACAATAGGACTACCTTAGGTGGTAGGAACTAAGCAATTATTTTACTTGGAATCTAAGTACAAGCTTGTAGGAAAACAGAGGATAAACAATGAGTTGAAAGCTCAATAAGTGATAGATTAATAAGAAAATAAGCTCACAAAATCATTCTTATGAACCACAGAAGTTCAAGCTCTGTAAAACATCATAAGACAAGAGCAACTAATATCTCAAGAGAATTTAAGTCAAGGAAAATCTATAACAAGAATCTTTGAAACAAAACATAACACTATTGATCAAACTCCTTACCAAACCTATACCCAAATCTATCATACTAGTATAGAGTAATCTTAATACGTGTAGTAGTGCAATCTCTATCATACTGGTGTAGAGTAAAATCTCAATACATGAGAGCAATCTCTTTCATACTAGTGTAGAGTAATCTCAATACATATATTAAATCAATCTCTCTATCTGAGTATACTATGGAAACATATCCATATAGCATATAGGTAATTACCTTGGGTGCTTGTCCTTCTTCTTTGAGCTTGACATTTCATATATTAAAGTGGAGAACTCCTTTCTCTTCGTTGAACTCTCGTGGCTAGATGTATCATTGCTTGAAGTATATCGTACTCTCCCTTTTGAAAGGGATTCGACCTCGAATCCATACCTATGTTTAAAAAAATAATAATTACATTAGTAACGTAAAGGATGAGTTGACTTTAACTTACCTTATAGACTACTGATGTGATCATGAAAAGGCTAAGAGTCCTTGAACTACAACAAGTCATAAGAGCACAAGTGAGAATACTTGAGAGCATTCGAAGGGGAAAACAAAGATGCCAAGTGATGTGGAATTTCGAAGGAACCAACCCAAGTTGCAGTGCCTCGACGCAACGGGAGAGCGCCTTAACGCTGAACACTCAACCTTGGCGCCTGCGCATCTCGCAAGCATGTGCGCCACCATGCACATCTCTACAGCCCACGCCCAACGCTCACGCCACGCCTATTGTTGCCACCCAGCATTGCACAGTCATGCCATGCTAACCTCACAATGCCTTGCAGTCATGCCCACACTAACCTCACAATCCCTTGTAGCAGCACCATTGCTAACCTCACAATTGCTAGTGTCAGCGCCCATAATAACTTCACAGCGACTTGCTTGTGCCACGCTTATGATATGTCGAGTCCCCCATCTTTGGGCACCCCCTGTTGCATACACGTCCCTATCACAAGCACCCTCTAATGCTTTGTGCGCTTGCCTACACCAACCCATCTATGCACTTCCATTTGCCTACAGCTAGTCTCGGCCGCCCATTCGTGCGCACACCCTTGCACCTCACGTGGCCCTATCTGTACAATAGTCGAATTGAGTACCAAATTAAAGAGAATTAAGTAATTTGGTTTGCTTTCAATTGATACAAAGTACGAATTAATCTGAGTTCTGAGTGGAAAGTTAATTGACGAAAGAGTGAATTGTGTTTGTCCAGAAAACTTTCCTTATTTGGATTTCCACAAAAAAAGAAAATTTTGGGAGTTGCCTTAAATGAGTTTTCCTAATTTGTCTTTGGGAAAGATCTAAACATTTGACATACTTGATATTTTAAGTGTGTAAATAGTTCTCAAGTCATATTTGACCACCAACGGTCATGATTTTGGCAACAACATCACTAAACTTGCTGAGAGGAAGGAGTAATATGTAGGTGGAGTTTCCATCGACTTGCAGCCCCTTAATCCAATCTCACAAGTAAATTGTAGCTCTATCCCTTACTATACACACCCTTAACTTCACTTTAACACCAAATTTACCCCATTTCCTAGTCTCTATACCTCATGCTCACACCTCAAAGTACAATTTGTTTTGAGTTTATTATTATTGTGTTGCTTTGAAATAAACTTAGGCATATTGTGTTGCTAATTTGATTTCTTTTCTCCAGAATTGCCTTAGGTTCAGTTTTAAGTCTTAGAGTCTTCTTGTTTTATTCTAAGCATTGAGTATTTGACTTGCTACTTTCTTGAGTCACAAAAGCACCTAGAATTTAGGGGAGTCACCTTGCTCATATTTGAAAGTATTGCTATTGTACTATTAACTTGTCTACCTTACATGAGTGTTGATTCGCCACCAAAAAAAAAAAAAAATCTTGACTACATTCTCGAGGCCCCAAGTATATACAAGAGTAAGTCCTACAAAAGACCAACTAAAGAGAGAGAGTTGAGTGATTCCACAAAGGAATGGAGAGATTTATCTGTATTTGTTCAACTAACTTTTCTTGTGCAGTTATGGAAGGAGAAAGAAGCCAAATTTGTGAAGAGAGATTTAGAGAAGCTCAAGTGCAAACATTCATAAGGTTCACACAAAAATTTGACAACATAAATGAGGTCATCCTAGGTCTAACCACAAGGCTCTGAAACCTTGAAGGATTGAGACCAAGAGAATCCTTAAGAAGACCTTAAGCATCCAATCTAAAGATGACCCTATAGAGACCCAAAGAGAAAATTTGTTCCATACTAGGTGTTAAGTGTAATCAACCCCTTGCAATGTTGTAATTGATTGTGGTAGTTGCACCAATGTGGCTAGTACTAGTATTGTGGATAGATTGAGTCTAAAGACTACGACACACCCTTGGCCTTATAAGTTGCAGTGGTTGAATGATCGTAGAGAGGTCAAAATTCAAAAGTAAGCTCTACTTTCTTTTACCATAGGGAGATACAAAGATGAAGTAGTATGTGGTGTTGCCTTTATACATCAAGAGTCCAAGAGAGAAGTAAACAAGATAAAAGGTAAAGGTAAGGATACCAAGTGCTTAATCGTGCTTAAATGTCCCTTACTTTTATTCCTTACTATGTCTATACTTTGATCCTTTGTTTCCTATTGTCTTTTTATTAGCCAAAGGAAGAAGCCAAGAAGAATGACCTAAACTCATTTAATTCATAGCTTTGGAGACAAGAGAATGGATGGAAATTGTAGAAAAAAGGAGCTTATGCCAAGAAGACTTACAAATTACCTACAATATTGATGGGATTGAAAAACATTTCCTTTGCTCTTTTCATTCCCAAAGCAAATTTAAAGTTAGTTTAGTTGTCAAACTTTCTAACTTAACTCATTGTTTTGTAGGTAACTCTTTTGATTCAAGGACGAATCTTCTCCAAGAAGAAGGAGATGATGTGATCATGAGAAGCCTGAGACTCCTTGAACTACAACAAGTCTTAAGAGCACAAGTGAGAATGCTTGAAGGCATTCAAAGGAAAGAAAAAAGATACCAAGTGCTCTAGAATTTCGAGCGAACCAACCCAAGTCAGCATCTTGAAGCTATAGGACAATGCCTTAACTCCCAGCACTTAGCCTTGGCGCTTGCACATCGCTCATAAGCATGCACACCACTGCCCACATCCCTACAACCCATGTCCAGTATGCATATGCCACGCCTGTCGTTGCTGCCCAACATTGAGCGCCCATGTCATGCTAACCTCAGAATGCCCTGTAGCCATGTTCATGCTAACCTCACAATCTCCGGCAATAGCACCCACACTAATCTCACAATGACCTGTCTGCACTGTGCCTACGATATACCTGAGCACCCCTGCTGCCTACACGCACCCATCACGAGTGCTCCATGCTCGTCCTACCCGCACCTACACCAACCCCATATGCTCTACATTCGCCTGGTAGTGTTTTGCCAAGCAAGACTTAGATGGTTAGAAACAACAACGAAGACTTAAAGATAAATAATGAAATTTTTGGTATTTTAGGTTTAAGGACATATAATAAAGAAATATAACCGACCCAGAGTCAAACCTCTGATACCAAATAATGTGAGCAAAGATTCTTGCTAGCATTTATTCCCAGAAAGCCTCCACGACCAATGCACCAAAGTTCAACCCAAAACTTCCCAAGAACCTTAGTGGGACTCGGTGCTAGGAACTTTATGGTTATTCGAACCCCTAGACAACAAAGGTACTAAAACCCAAATGCAAGGTTAGAATTGGCTTACCTTAGTAGTCAAGCAAAGGAATGAAGGGACTCGAATGCACATGCACTATTCACAAGCCTCTCGACACTTAAGAAGTAACATTCCACATGTTTGATGACCAAACAAACTTGAACGCTTTTCTACTTCTCTAAGCCATGCACAAGAGAAGATGAGGAGGGGAAAGATGGATCAATTGCTTAAGCAAGCTGTAAATTCTTTTAGAAAACTCCAAAGAACAAATTTTAGTGATAAAAAATCAAAGCTCTAGAACTTACAAGGGGGCTTGGCATTTAATAGAAGCCAAGGATTTGAAAATAGGAAAGAATTACATAAAAGAAACTATTCTTAAAATTCTTGTAGAATAAAATAACAGCAAATAAAATCCCAAAACAATTAGGGATAAAATATCTATTTTCCTAACTAGAAAATAATATAATATCTAAATAAAATTTTATTCTAGCAATAATAACTAAGTTTATAGAAAAATATTCAAAACAATAATTGCTATAATTATTCCTAAAATGGCATAGGCACACATGCATGGCACATGGGCAATAGACATGCCCAAGGATAGGCAATTGAGAGATTTTTTGGCACGCAGACGCGGCCACATGAGGCTAAGGGCATGCACACGCATGAGAGGCTGAGGCTAGCTATAGGCGAATGCAAGGGTGCAAGGGGGTTGGTGTAGGCAAGCGGGCATGACAGCAGAAGGCGCTCGTGATGGGGGTACGCAAGTATCAGTAGAGCCACTAAAGGATGGGGCGCTCAGATGTAGCGTAGGCACGGCACTAGCAGATCACTGTGAGGTTAGCATGGGCACTAATGCAGGCTATTATGAGGTTAGCATGGATGTTGTTGCAAGGGTGCTACCCTCGCTGAGTGTGGGTAGTAGGGATGCGCAGAGTTGTGCACATGTTGTGAGAGATGCACATGGAATGTGCAGCTGAATGCTGGGCATCAAGGCGTCAGTCTATAGTGTTAAGGTGTTGGGATTTGGGTTGATTCCTTCAAATTCCCACAACACTTGGTGTTTTCCACCTCCTCTTCGAATACAATCGAGTATGCTCCTCTGTGTTTTTTAAACTTGGTGTAAATTAAGGACTCTTAGGCTTCTCATGATTACTATTGTAGTCATGAGAGATTAAAGTTCGTGCTTTTTTTAATTTTCATCTTTGCAACATTTAAAAAAATACTTGACTATCTCGTATGGTGTCTCCAACTCCTTGCATCTTTCTTTATTAGAAAAGCTTATAAGTAAGAGTAGGCATGCACAGTATAAGTTCCCTCATTAGATAACACTCTTTATGTTTCAAAATTTCAAGAATGTTGTGTTTTGTTAGTATAATAGCACGGACTTTAAACCACCTACCATTAAGCTTTTCTTTTTTATCACTATCTTGATTATCATGGAAGTTGTGGTCAATCAATTCAATCTCTAAGTGCTTGGCACGAGAACCATTTAATACAATATATGGGTTAACACTTATTTCATCATGATATAGAAGCAAAATAGAAGGACTAGCATTGAGGTCATGCACTCTAGGCTCTCTCTAGTGGAAACATGTAAGTGTTCCTCACATGTAAATATATTATGAGATGATAAGGTATGGTGTGATGATTAATTAATAGGTAGCAACACATCATTATCCTCACCATTATTGATTCTTTCTTGAATATGAACATGCTTGATTGGTTCAATTTCCAAGCCCTCTCCTACATTTTTCTATCATGTTCAATTCTACACATATGGTTCTTTATGAATGTTATGCATAAAAGAAGTAGTGGGCATGACAGCATGGAATTTAATGGTGGCACTAGCAAGCAATGTTTTTTAAGTCCCCTATTTTCGAGCCAAACAATTGATCTTTAATTTTAGGGTTTAGAGTAGTATACCTCAAACTTTTTCTAAGTAGTCTTCCTTCAACCTTGAGAGCGCAACATTTCTTTCAAAGTGTTGGAAGGTTGAAGAGCAACTTTCTTGGCAATGTCTTTTCTAAGACCCTTAAATAACCAATTCATGTGTGCTTCATCCTCTTCATAAGAACCATGTTCTTCCATTAGGGTTAGCAACTTGTGGTGGTGGGATTTCACATCTTGGTCTCCTTGCCTCAAAATTTTCAAATTGATGTACTCCATGGGGACAAAGTGTGCATCCACGATCTTCTTGAATTCATACCATGTCTCAATCCTTGGTAATTGGTTCCTCTCCATATATACAACAATTTGTCTAACGAAGTGACAGCATAATCTTTAAAGTGAGATATAATAATATGTACCTTTCTTTCCTTACTCAAGTAATGGCTTTCAAAGTATGATTGGGCTTGGGCCTTCTATTGAAGTACTCCTTGGGGTGGGTAGGTGTTGCTTTGCGATGGTGAGGTTTAATTTTGCAATGATAACGACACAAAACGATGTAAAGTGTACACAGTCAGTAGCAAGTGATAAGTATTTATATCTTCTCCACAGGGATTAGTGGTAGATTGTAACCTATTTTTACTTAATCTCTTAGTGACTTCGAAAGTAACAAAAATGAATGATTCATGATTTTTATAACTAATGTTGAATTAAACAAAAAGATAGAATTAAAAGAATGCTTTTGCAATTGTAACGATGAGAATGGATAGGTTTGGATTAAGGTAATATGTTATCTTCCCTGAAACAGAATGCTGAAGCAAAAGAATTGAAGAATCCAATCACACTACAATAGTGTTGGAATTCTTTCAAATCTCCCAATTATCTTAAGTTAACTTCCATTAACCTATTTGATTAAAAAATATAATAATATTTTTCAAAGGAGTTATTGCATAGATGACAAAAACAAAGTTCATTAAATTGTAAATATGGTAACAAGATTTGGGTTTTTGCAAATTTAGTAAAAAAATGTACATCCCACCTTCTTCCACTAAAAAGACAAATATAACTTTAATATAACATCTATCATTGATATAGCTTAAAAAACATATATCAATGATATACTTTATATTCAATATATCACTAACATCACTGTTATATTTAATATCAAGTTTGACACTAACATTATTGATATATCTAATATTACGTATGACACTAATATCACTGATATAACTAAAATTAAGTATATCGTTGATATATCTATTGGTTGTATAACATTGATTTTTTTGGTATTAGGTAAATCAGTGATGTACCTAATATATAATGTAATGACTTGACTTCTAACACTCATTTTACCTAAGATCGTTTCGAACATACATGCTCTATATGTAAAAGACTCATAAAGGTTTCACAAGAAGAAATTAATAATCCTAAAGTGCTGAAATATAAGTTTCAAATGCAATTTTAAAACATAACTGGGATCCCAAATTTAAAACCAATAATAAAAGAGTAAACTCAAACTAAAGAAATAGTTCAAAATACATAAACTTCTAGTTTCAACTCGAAATTTAAAAACTATAAGGAGACATCTAATCATGTGGAAGACTTAATTCTCATGACCATGGTCCTATGCAACCACCTCTCGTCAGCCACCCTAGGCACCTTTATTATTACCTAAAAAAGGAATAAAGAAAAGAATGAGTATAAAAATATTCAATAAGTGAGTTTGACCCCAGGGTCAGACACGCATACACAAACGCTCATGCAAATCATGTAGGACCTACTCTTTTATATTTACATAAAAGATTCATAATTATCATATAGAATCCTCTTTCAGCTTATCAACTCTGGGTGACAACGATTTTGATCCCATCCTTCCACCTTTCACTGGAGGTACATGTATGGCCTTTCTAGGAATCTCTTCTACAACTAATGGTAAAGGTACCTAGCCAACATAGCCAAGTTTTCACCCACATCGACCCCACTGTAATGAGAGATGGTTGTCACCGTCATATGTAGACATGTAACATGCGCTCTATTATGTATATGTCCCAAAATCACACATAACATACATGCAATGCCCATGGCACCCATAATTAACTTACATATGATCATATGATGTCTATGGCATCTAATATCCATATATATATATATATATATATCAATCATATTTCATGCTCATCATACGTCCCATGCCAAAAGAACATGCTTCAAATATAATTTCACAACACAAAAACATACATCACTACAAACAGTCTAACATAGCCTGAAGGCTAGCCACTTACTTTAATTCTCAAGGTTTCCAAATTCAATCTTAGTGGTCCAATCTTATGGTCTCTCTAGCAAACCTAACATGAATTAAAACTCAATCTAATTAATACCTAAATTTCATTACGAAATCCAATTACACCATTATGTTAGGGTTTCGAGGAAAAAATCTCCACCGGAACAAACTGCTCGAACACTACTGTCTTGTAGCTCACGAGCCCTACGTTAAGTGATTTCTTTCTGTTACTGCGTAGCTCAGCCTTTGATCTACGCATTCCTCCTATTCATGCGTCAAAACATGCCCTCTAGCAAGTTGACACACAGATGGAATCCCTAATCGTGAGTTTCACACACTGCCTTCTTTCTTCACGTAGCTGCCACTCACTATCTACTATTGCTCGAGCTTCACCATCTGCCTTCTTCCCTCACGCACACTGTCACTGTAACGACCCAACTTAGAAATATCTTAAAGACCGTTACTACATGCATGCAAAGGAAACTTGAGGATTTCAAGAATAAAACTTGCTTAAAAACCCTTAAATTAAAACTTTAAAAGTCCAAATCTCAAATTGAGATCCCAAGAAAAAAAAAACTCATAAAAACGCTTTAAGATATGACATAGAAATCACTAAAAGTACAAGTCCAATAGAAACCTCAAATAAATAAAACATGATTCTAAACTAGGTGAGGAACTAATTAGCTTGCCAACATCCTCAGCAACCTGTTTCGTCAACCACCATGCACATTACGCTTGTTACCTGAAAAATGTTAATAGAATAGGTTGTGTTTT
Organism: Telfairia occidentalis; assembly: GCA_026257165.2. Classification (NCBI taxonomy): domain Eukaryota; kingdom Viridiplantae; phylum Streptophyta; class Magnoliopsida; order Cucurbitales; family Cucurbitaceae; genus Telfairia; species Telfairia occidentalis. Next base: position 20,685 of record JAOANK020181796.1, read on the forward strand.
TTTAACAAATACCCAGTAATTGGCGCTGCTTATGGGGTGAGACCTATCAACACATACAATCACTCATCTTTGGGTAATGATATTTGGGACCCAATCATCGTCTTTCTTATCGTGGTGTATGAACAACAACCCTCATCTCACCATGAAGCCATCTAACTTTGGATACAAGTACGGTCCCTCAATTTATTAGAGGTGTCCAATCGCATCTCATCCTAGATGGTACTCATTCCGAGTAGTCGGATCTCGCCCAATACGGACCCTTGGGGTGTGGGAGGAAGTTTTCACCCTCTTAAAATATATGCTCATATACTATGGTTCGAGCAAGGTCTCACGTACATACGATATGAAAACTTAATATTGTATATCATGCATGTCGTACCATCTAATCAACAATATAACATGTCTAGCAGAGAAATCTCAAGCATGCCAACACATGTACATAATAGAATATCATAATACCTCATCATGAACAAACATACTAATATGTCATAACACATCTCATGGTACCATAAACCTACAAGGCATATTACACTAAACATCGTCATATTCTACGCATATATGTGTTATATCATGCATACATCATCCAACCTAAGCCCTTAACGAGTCTGCAAGTGAAGCCACGTACCTCAAGCGCGTTTCACACTTTCCCTAACGAACCGGTCAAAGATAGTTCAATCAACCTAAAATGAAATATGAAATACATTTTAGAAAACTATCTTAAAACTAGTTTTTAATGAATTTTGAGGCTAGATCCAAGGGAATAAAGTTATTAGAAGCTTACTGTCCAACGCTGACCCAAAGCGCCGCTACACGTGCTGTCGAGTTTTGAGTCACGAACCCCAAGATCTAATTCTATAGATCACCGAAGTCCAACGCCACCAGCCGATCACCAAATCGCCTCCACACGCACTCATACGCACAACCTTAAGCCGGCACGTGTAGTCCACCTACCACCGCAATCAATGGCTAGTTGTCGTGAGTGTGGCCTCATCGCCACTCCATTCAGTATTTTGCTTTCGCCAATGTGTAGATTTGGTCCTCGTGGCTATTTCCACCCTTCGTCGCTCTCAAAAACCCACTTTTTCACCAAAAAATAGTAAAAAATGTGATTAAGGTGTTATCTCGAGCACAACCAAAAGAGAGAGAGAATTCACTAACTTACCGTTCATATTTGGAAGAAAACCTCTTCCTCTTGCTGCTGTAAAGCCACTAGAAGTGAGGAAGAAAGAGAGAGAAATGACTCGAGAGAGAGACAGACAATCCCGAACCTTCACCAGTGACCATGCTCACTGTACAACTGTTGTAACCAAGAGAGATCTTGAGTGGAAGAGAGGGTGGCGTAAGAGAGAGGGGCAACTTAAGAGAATTTCTTTTGGCAAAAAAATGGGTTGGTTCTAGGGTTTTCTTAAGTATCTTAAAGAGGGTACACTCAACGCTAACCCTAATCCAATATCTATTTATTTATAGCTTTGCCAGCAAACAAATTAATTTCTCCTTTTTCAAAAAATTAAAAAAGTAAATTACTTAATCTCTCTCTAAATTAATCCAAATAATTTTTCCAATTATTTAGGCACAAAAATACACTTATATACCCATCTTTACTTTAAATTTGAAATTAACATAATTAAAATAAAAAAATAAAATAATTGAATGTTACATCTCACCCACCTTAAGAACTTTCGTCCCTGAAAGTTGCTACTCCTGAAACAATTTTGGGTACTTTATCTTCACCTCTTCTTCTCATTTCCAAGTCGTCTCTTCTATTTGGTGATTTCTCCAAAGAACTTTCACCAAAGCTATCTCCCACAAAGAACTTTTACTTCTTTGACCAAAATTTGAACAGGCTTATCCTCAAAGCTCAAATTCTCACTTACATGCAAAGGCTCATAGTCAATCACGTGAGATGGCTGTACTAGGTTCTTCCGTAGCATAGAGACATAAAATACATTGTGTAGTGCAGAAAGGAAAGGCACTAGAGCCAACTGATAAGCCATGGGGCCGATACGCTCCAATACTGCAAATGTCCTATTGAAACATGGGCTAAGCTTTTTGTTGTCTTCTCAAGAATGGGACAAATATGCTTCAGCAATACAGAATAATATAGAAAATGAAGACAAATAATGCTCAAGTATAAGCAATCGTACAAGTAATTCTGGAGTATTCTAGGATATCAATCCAGAAGGACTATTTTATCTAAGATTCTCACTAACCTAACTCTTATGAGCTAACACACTACACTCTGTGATGCGTTGAGTATGTGGAGAAAGAAATGAGGGGGAGAACAATAACTTCAATAAAGTTCGGTAAAAAGGAAATCAGTGGAGTTCTTTGTAATAAACAAACAATTGCGAAATAGGGCAGTTAATGGTAATTGGTATAGTTATACGTCACGATGTTGTAGCATTATCTGGGATTGAGACGTTTTAATTTGTAGACAGGTTTGTTCTGTATACTCACTCTATCGAGCATAATATACTAAAGTGTGAAACCTAGCTATGTCTAACATCAAATTCCATAATCCTTTAAGCTACCTTTTCTTGTCTTATAGCTTCCTCATTATATCTACTGAAGCTACAGTGTGAGGTTCCATCACATCAGCTATAGCTTCTCTTCTGGTTTCGACTACCACCTTACCTATCAGCAAAGACACTAGCTATCTAGAGCTACCAACGGCCAACTGGGAAGCTCACGATTACAACAGTTCAAGAAGAAAAGAACAAGAATAAAACAATTTTCATTCTTCAAATGTAGCTACAGCAAAGTTCAACTTAACACATCCACCACCAACTACCCAACAAATAAGTTAGCTAGAACTCATATCAATGCACCCAAAACATTGTTTTTGATAAGGTTTAAATACAAAAAGTAATACAACTAGATGAAACGGTAAACTAGATGTCGATACAACAGTAATAGAAATATGAAATAACAAAAAGAGTATAAAACTAGAGGGTGCTGAGGCGCAGATGGCGACAGAAGTTCAGCTGAGAACGTTTCCTTCTTTCGAAAGGAATTTCCTTCTCTTCTTCTCCTTGCCTTTTCCAACCCTTTTTTCGCTCTCCAAATTTTGTGCCAGTCTTTGCCCTAAAATAATGTTCACTGAGAAGTCCATTGTGCCCTCCTGAGATCATACGTGTGAGAATACCCTACTGTGCGCCTTTCTAGGACATAACACATACCCTTCAAAGAGTGTTCGTACAGCACTAGAATCTGGGAGTATTCTGCTTGCCGCAATGCTATAGCATTCCTTGCGCAAGATGCTACCAGGTTGTTCTGCAAATTAATCTTTTGCTTGCATTGTTGCTTACTCCGCTTTTCTTTCTTGATTTAAGTATGAATAAATATTACCTTTGAATCAGTATGACATATTAGTATCAAGCGAGCAAACATATCAATAAATCATCAAGTTATGTTCATTTTATACAGCTTAACCATAATCAAATATTCAATATTAGAGATATAATAACTCTCTTTCAGAGAGTTAACACTGCTCTTTCTTTCCGAACCTGAGAACTCCTTTAGAAGGGGCGACTAGCAAGAAGACATGATCCCCTACCATTAATTCTATGTCTCTACGTCTCGTGTTAGCATAGCTCTTCTACCTACTTTGCCCTATTTGCATTCTCGCTCTAATCTTCTTTATAGCCTAATTTGTGAGTTGTACCAACGTTGGTCCCAACAACTTCCGCTCACCCACTTCACCCCAACAAACTAATGACCTACACTTCCTACCATACAAAGCTTCTAACACCAACATTCCAATAGTTGTCTAGAAACTATTATTGTAGGCAAGCTCTCTCAAATGTAAATGTGTATCTCAACTGCCTGTGAAATCTAGCACACATGCCTGCAACATATCCTCCAACGCCAGGTTCAACCACTTTGTCTAACCATCAGTCTATGGGTGAAAGGCGACACTAACGTCCAACTGAGTGCCCAATGTTTTTGGTAAACTTTGCCAAAAAGTGGATATAAAATGGGGATCTCTATTAGAAATAATTGAGACGGCCACTCCATGCAATTTGACGATCTCTTTCAGATACAACTGTATCCACCTTTCCACAGAGTAAGTAAACTTCCCAATAAGAAAGTGAGTTGACTTGCTCAATCTGTCAATGATGACCTAAATTACTGTATAACCCTTTGCTGTTCTAGGTAGTCCAGCAATAAAGTCCATGGAAATGTACTCTCATTTCCACTCTAGCACACTCGGGGTTGCAACAGACCTACTGATTTCTACCTTGGTGCCTTAACCCATTGGCACACCAAACACTTACTGACAAAATCTTATACATCTCTCTTCATATTACTCCACCAATAGTGTTGCTTCAAATCCTGATACATCTTCGTACTACTCGGATGTATCGAAAACGGAGAGTTATAAGCTTCAGCCATCAAATCGCTCATAAGGTTACCTTCCTTAGGTGCACATAAATGTCCCTAAAATTATGGTCCATAGTTCAAAGATACTGAAAATTCACCTGCCTAACCTGACTTCAATTGACAAAACTTTTCGATAAGATCAGGATCCTCTTGTTGAGCATTAATGATCCTTTTCCTTAAGCTCAGTGATAGCACACGAAAATGTGTTGTCCTTAAGCTTGATTTTAGCTAGTTTTGTTCGATAATTTTGGTGCTTTCACTTGCATTTATGTTAAATTGTAGGTACCGAGCATAATTGGAGGAAAATATGATTTTGGAGATGATCGAGTCGAGAAACAGGCTTAGGAAGACTAATTTTGGCTAAGGAAAGAAGAAAAGAGGGCAAATTACAAAGGGACCCGAGAAAGCAGCGTCAAGATGCCATGCACAGGCATTGAAACGCTGAAAGTAGCTGAAATTTCTAGGTTTGGATCATTAGCATCAAGATGCTGCTCAACAGCTTCGCGAAGCTATTGAAGGTAGCTTCACTGTCGTGCATCCGCGTGCGCAGCTCGCGCGCCAGCAGCAACCCACGCTCCCCAACAACAACGCAACACGCGCGTCTACGCGCCATCACCTCACCCATCGAGCGTCTGTACGCGCAATGCCAACTCGACGCTGTCTCAACGCAACAACACGCGCCCGCCCTTCCTTGTCGCACAAAGACATCGTCGAGACGTTGTCCACGCTGTAATTTTTTTTTACCTTACCCAAAATGCATGTTTTGGAAAAAATTCTTTGAACTAGCGTCATGACGCTGTCTTATAGCGTCTCAACGCTATCGGCAGATCAATATAATGTGTTCTTTCACGATTAGGGCACGGAGAACGTTTTGGAGGTGCGATTTTCGAAGGGTTTTGACAGAAATTGATGAGGCTACTGTTCTGGAAGATCGGAGAGGTCTTGGAGTGCTCGAGATTGGGTTTTCTAGAATCGTGCCCACTGCCGAAACGGCGTGGAATTCATCCGAGAGTCTTCTCCTCTCTTTTATTTTCAGGAATCTTGTCTGTTTTGTGGAATTTTCTGAATGTTTCTATACTGATTCATGATGTATAGGAGCTAATTTAATTGAGTTTTAGGGTGTTGAGATTTTTAAAGACTTGTTAAATGTGGTGATTCTTTATAGATTGCATTGATTTTTCTGCTTGTTTTTCAAATTCTAGCATTAAATACCTTGCAATTAAATGGTCATTAATTGTTAGTGCTAGCTTTTATTATCTAGCTTGAGAGAGAGGGTGATAAATTAGGCCTTGGGATTTGAACACGAATTCTTGTATGCACGAGAGTGATAGGAGAGTGTGTGAGGTTGTGGACGAATAATTTATTTCTAATTGTTTGTTTAATTGCAAGAAATTGAATTAGGCTAATCAATTGAGGGTGGTAGAGCTCGAGAGAGGAAACCCAAACTTATGAAATTCTAGACTTAGGCAAAAAGGTACGAGAAGTGCATTCGAATAATTAATTGACCGTTTAATTGGATCGATAAAAATAAACACCAACACCCTAAAACTGCTCTTCCCTCAATTTTTCTCACCCCATTAGCGAGTTTCCTTTATTTCTTTCTAAATTTCACTATTGCATGACCTTGAGATCTCGAAATAAAATCGAAAAAAATTAGTTGATAACTAGAACAACTAAAGAACACGATTCCTTGAGGATGATACTCGGCCTCTTTGGCCGTTATTACTACAATCGACCCGTACACGTGCGGTGATGCTCTGTTGGGCCTGATCACTCAGCATCAGAGTCATCTGAGCTAGTAGTGAGGTAACCTCACTTACCAAAATTGCTATCTTTGCACGTTCCAAATTCATACATATTTGGGTTTGAGCTGTAATTAGAGACAACGTTTGAAACATGCCTTTCGACGCAGAGCATCCGCTACTACATTTGCCTTAAACGGATGATACTGGATCTCACAGTCATATGTAACACCCGAGTAGAGGAGGGGTACATGAATGAATCGATATTACATTCGAATGAGAGGGATCTTGAGACTATGCAAGCGTGGTTAAGAAAGGCTTAAAAAGAATTGATAGTTACTACCTATACCAAGAAAGTGCACCTTCTTATTTGGAGGCTCAATCATAAGAACTCCAAAGTTAAGCATACTAGGATTGGAGCAATCTTAGTGAGTTAGGACAAAGCATGTTGGAAGGACCTGTATTGGTTTGTGGGGGTAGTTTTTACTCTCGCAAGTAACTCAAGTAAAGTTGGTAACATGGACAAGTAGCATGAAATGCAGAGGAATGCCAAGGCCAATAGGTGCCGAATTCAGATTCTGAATCTTGGTCTGAATCCTGGGTCTGGGAGTTACAGTCATAATCTTTCACCAACTCTAACCATCTACGTTGCCTCATGTTAAGCTCCTTCTAAGTGAAGAAGTACTTCAAACTCTTATGGTCGGTAAAGATTTGTATTCTCTCACCATAAAGGCAATGTCTCCAAATCTTCAAGGCAAAGACCACTACAGCCAATTCAAGATTGTGTGGATAGTCATGCTTATAATCCTTTAGCTGTCGAGAGGCATAGGCAACTTGCCTTACTGCATCAAAACATGAGCAGTCCTCTTTTGGATGCATCATTTTATACCACAAAATTCTTCATTCCTTCAAGCACTATTAACACTGGTGCAGTAACCAACCTCGACTTGAGTTCCTAGAAACTAGCTTCACAGTCATCACTCCAAGCAAACTTATTTCCCTTTCTAGTCAACTAGATCAAAGAAGTGGCAAAGCAAGAGAAATTCTGCACAAACGTACGGTAATACCCAACCAACCCTAGAAAACTTCACACCTCTTTGATAGTAGTTGTGCCAACCCAATTGGCATTGATTCCATCTTTGCTAGATCAACCGATAATCCATCATTTGATACAACGTGTCCTAAGAAAGACATCGGACACAACCAAAATTCACCTTGAAGAACTTGGCATACAGTTTATGGGCTTGCAGAGTACTCAAGACCTTCCTAAAATGCTCCTCATGTTCTTCTTTTGTCTTGGAGTACACCAAAATATGATCAATAAAGACAATCATGAAGGTATCTAGGAATTCCTTAAACACACGATTCATCAGTTCTATAAAAGCGACGCATTGCTTAGGCCAAAAGACATGACAATGAACTCATAATGTCCATACCTAGACCAAAACGCAGTCTTGGGGATATTTTCATCTTTGATTCTCAATTGGTGCTTCCCATACTGATAGGTTGTAAATTTACTCATTTATTATGTTGAATTCTTTTAGATTTTAAATATATTTCGTGCTAAATTATGGGAATTATGATTAATTTGATTTAGGTGTTGAAATATCAAGGATTTGACAGAATTAACCTTAAATCTTAGTTTTAGAACTCTTGGAAGGAAGTTTTGCATAAGACTCTTTTTTATATGACGTCATCACGCCCTACAATTTGAGAGCTACAAATTCTTTTTACTGAAAGAAACAAATATTTTAGAAATTAATTTTTGGAGTCAAAATTGATTGGAACTTCCCCCTTTTTGGTGGACTTTATTCTTGGTCAAAATTCATTTTCTTTTTAATTTGAAAAATACTTTTGGTAGTTAGAGCTATTTTTAGTTCTTTATTCGCCTATAAGTGGGAGACATTAGCATGTAGAGAAAACAACATAAACACAATGAACATTTGAGTTTTTGTGTGAATTTTCCTCTTTTGATCAAGTTCAATCTTAATCACCATGAGTGGCTAATTTTTCATTTCTAATTCAAGGGTGAGCTAATTCCAATTCAAATTGTAAGTTTTGTGAGACTTTGATCCTTTCTAGCATTTTCTTCAACTTCAAGAATTATTTATTTCTTGTTCTTATTTTTTATGAAAAAATATTATTAATTAAATTGAAGCCTTAATTTAATTTCAATTTTTGAATCGCTATCCATGAATTTGTGATTCTAGTTATTACAAATCATTAAAATAAAAATAGCGATGAGTCAACTTATGTGTGTGTAAATGTGGCTATTTCTTTTTACTAGCTTGCATGATAGACTTTGGGGAAATAAGAAAATAAAACCAATTAAATTGTACCTATCTCGATTGATTAGTTTTGGTTTAGTCATCTCAGTGTGTTTAATACTATCTTTCAATTGATATGGAACGCTATCATGCCCAATTAATTTATTGATAAAAATTGACTTGGATGTTGGGTTTTGTCAATGAATTTAGGAGAATTTATACTTGTCACGTTATCGTGTCTAGTAGACTAAGTTCTTGAATTGAAAATTTATCGTTGTATGCCTATGATCAAATTACAATTGGATGGAAATTCACCTTTGGATTGAATACTCAGTAAGATCTACTCTCATTAATTTAGGCTTTTATTACTTTGTTTAATTTAGTTTAATTCACTAACTCACAAAAATTCCCCTTTTACTTTTATTAATTAGCATTGAGAAATTAATTCTCATAGTTCTCTTAGGATTCAACTTGATTCCACTATTTCAACAAACTAGTTTTAAAAAAATTGATATTTTATGTGAAGGGCTTCGACAACCTATTCAATTTGGCATCGTTGTCGGAGAACTGGATTAGTTTCTCATTATTTAAATTTGTCTTAAAAAAAATTTTGTTTGCTTTTGTTGTATCTACTTGTTCTAACATGGTAGGTATTTCTCAACAATATTAGGCCCCAGCTGCGAGAAGAGCTGATTATCAGAACGATGAGGTTAGTGAGCTCAAAAGCCAAATTTCTGAGCTAACTTCTGCAGTTCATCAATTGGTTGCTAGGAAATTGCAAGCAGTAGAGGCATGTAGAGTATGCTCATTTCCAGGACACCTCACTGAAACACGCTCTCAGTCGCAGCATACCTCATGTGTTATGCTCGCAACATGAGAGAATTTCCTAGTCCGGACCACATCTATGACGATCTTTATGTGAGCACATGCTATCTTGGACAGGCGGATCGATCTAACTCCAACTATAGAAGCCAAGATGAATAGTCGAGCCAGTATCTTCAAATTTCAAGCCTAGATACGTCATTGCAAGATATAGTTAATGAACGTGCTAATAATACTCTTCAATATCAGCAGGAGACTCGAGCCATGATACAAGACTTGGATAACCAAATTACCCATTTCGTTGATTCAATGGGGAGATTGGTGAGTTTACCAGAGCAACATGTTGTCTACACCACCAAGGCGATGATTTGTCTACAACATGTTGTCTACCCATTAGGTGTGGGGGAATTTGATAGGTTGTAAATTTACTCATTTTTTGTGTTGAATTCCTTTATATTTAAATAGATTTCATGCTAAATTTTGGGAATTATGATTAATTTTATTTAGGTGATGAAATATCAAGGCCTGGACATAATTAACCTTAAAGCTCCTTTTTAGCCCTCTTGGAAGGAAGTTTTGCAAAAGACTCTTTGTTATAAAACGTATGCCCTTAAGTCAATCTTGGAGAAGATTGTCACTCCCTATAACTAGTCAAGCATATCATCAATTTAGGGCAAAGGATACTTGTTCCTTATCGTCACCTTATTCAACTCTCTGTAGTCAATACACAGCGTCATCGAACCGTCCTTCTTCACGAACAAAATAGGTGCTTCCTATGGTGATACACTGAAGTGTATGAACCCTTTATCCAACAGCTTCTAGATTTGAGTCTTGAGTTCCTTCAACTTTGTTGGGGCCATTCTATAAGGGGCCTTAGAGATAGGTGTCATTTCTGGTTCTAGTTTAGTGTTGAAATCTACCTCTCGAGTTGGTGGTAAGCTTGGAAGATCATCAAAAAATACATCCACAAACTCCTTCACGATAGGTATTAAGGTCACAGAAACCTCGGCACGGCTGGTATCGACTACATTTTCCAACAACACGTATGCACCCTGGTCAATCAACTTCCTTGCCTTTAAAGCTGAGATCATTTTGCGAGCAACTCCAGTCTGGTACGCTCGAAACTTGAAACTTGCCTTCCTAGGTGGGTTGAGTAACACTTCCTTCTTAAAGCAATCAACGATGGCATGGGTTGCAGACAATCAATTCATCCCAAATATTACATTAAAATGGGTCATGTTAAGGACTATTAGTGTCACATCTAACAAATGTGCTGACACTTGAGTCTTACAAGCCTTTACAGACTCCTCAGCTAACAAAACCACCTCTCTTGGGGTGGAAACTAACACAATATAATCTAGTGTTTCTTACTCAATTTACCCTTATTTACAAAAGATCTAGAAATAAATGAAAGCGTAGAACTAGAATCAAAAAGTCGAAAAGTGTAATGATCTAATATGAGTAAGATACATGTCACCACAGCATTAGGGTTGGCTGCCTCTTGTTGCGTGGTTGTGCATGATTCACCCTTTTGTGTGTCAACTTTGCTCGAGGTTCCAGCTTGCCCCGAACTGGTGGTATCATTTTTGGGGCAGTTGGCATCGATGTGACCGTCCTTGTTGCACCAGAAACACACCCTCGTTCCAGCCTACAACAACTATTGTGCTTCTTGCCATAGCTCCTGCATATTGTTGTTGCTCTGTTGACCCTGACCTGAACCTTGGCTCGATCTAGTAGGGTAATAGTGTGGCTGAGGGGTCGACGAAACCTGCTCAAACTTCTTCTTCTATCTTGAAGAAGCCCATGGTAGTAAGGAAGCCTGAGACCCAGTTGCTAGTTGATAATCGATGAGAGAGGCGATCATTAGTGTTGTGGCATAATCTATTGGACAATGGGCCACCACAGAGCCTCGGATCCCATCCTTAAGGCCCATGATGAATTTCCCAGCCTTCTTAGCTTCCATGTCAACAACTTCAGGAGCAAATCTCATCAGCCTTGTAAACTCTCTATCATACTCTTCCACTATGCGACTACCTTATCTTAGGTTGAGAAACTCAACCTGCTTCCTAAACCTCTCAATTGTAGGGTAGTACTAGCGAAAGAAAGCTTCGTTGAACTGCAACTAGGTAACTTGTCCCGCGCTGGCATTAATAGTTTGTTTAGTAGATTTCCACCATAAAAGAGCATTTCTCTTTAGCATGAAGATCGTGCTCTGTACTTTTTGGTCTTCTAGACAGTCCATATAACAGAATATGGTTTCCATCAAGGATAACCACGACTCTGCCATGGTAGGGTCAACAGACACTCCATCAAACGCCTTGGGGTCAAACCTCCTAAAATCCTTGAGGTACTTAGCCCAAACTGAGACACTGCCATGATCAGGAAGAACTTGGGCCATCGTGTTAGACGCTACTAAGTCCACCAATATCTGCAGCATCTCTAACAGCATCAACGCTACCGTAGGCTAGGATTTTGCCTCTTGTTGAGCAGCAGGCTGCTCTTAGGGTTCCACGAGGGCTGCTGGTTGTGGGGCTACTTGACCCCTACCTCCACCTCGTTCTCGTCTACCAACTCTACGTTCTCGAGGTGCCATGTTCTAAATACTAACTTAAGTCAGCTATTTAACCCATACATCATACTCAACTTACAGTGCACTACTCTACAACATGTTCATATACAGTCATCAAATTAACATGCATAATTTACAACGATATGTTTATCTCATAGAAACACAATTCAATTAACTCTTTCTTAACAGACTAATGTACGTGATGGTGATGAAGTGGTTACTGTTTGGCCATGGTGACTTACTTATGATTTACTTATGCTTACGATGTAAGCAATCTACAAAATCCTAAACTCAGCTCTAATACCAACTGTAACGACCTAACTTAGAAATACCTTAAAGACTATTGCTACATGCATGTATAGGAAACTTAAAGATTTCAACAATAAAACTTGCTTAAAAACATTTAAATTAAAACTTTAAAAGTAAAAATATCAAATTGGGATCCCAAGAAAAAAAAAACTCATAAAAACACTCTAAGACATGCAATAGAAATCACAAAAAATACAATCCAATAGAAACCTCAAATAAATAAAACATGATTTTAAACTAAACACAGAAGTAATTAACTTGCCATGGCCTTAGTAACTCATTTTGTCAACAATCATGCACATTACGCCCGTCACCTAAAAAATGTTAATAGAATAGGTTGAGTATTTTTAACAAATGTCCATAAGTGACCTTGCTTATGGAATCACACCTACAAACATATACAATCATGCATCTCATGGTAATGATATTTGGGACTTAATCATTTTCTTTCTTATCGTGTCAGATGAACAACGACCCTTATCCCACCACGAACCATCTCACTTTAGGTATAAGTGTGGACCATCGATTTAATGCTAGATGGTACTTATTCAGAGCAGCCAGATCCAGCCCAACACTGACCCTTGGGGTGTGATAGGTAGTCGTCACCCTTTTAAAACATATACTCATATACTAGGGTTCATGCAAGGTCCCACATACATACGACACAAAAACTTAACATTGTATCATGCAGGTCGTACTATACTAATCAACAATGCAACATATCTCAGCAGAGAAATCTCAAGCATGCCAATACATGTACATAATAGTATATCACCACATCTTATCATGAACAAACATACTAATATAACATGACACATTTCATGATACCATAAACATACAAGGCATATATTACACTAAACATCATCATATTCTACATATATATGACATCATCTGACTTAAACCCTTAATGGATCAGTATGTGAAGCTACTTACCTCAAACGAGTTCTACACTTTTCCTAACGAACCGGTCAAAGATAGCTCGGTCAACCTAAAGTCAAACATGAAATACATTTTAGAAAACTATCTTAAAACTAGTTTTTAACAAATTTTGAAGTTAGATCCAAGGGAATAACATTAATGGGAGCTTACTATCCAACAACGACCCCACGCTCCATTTAGTTTTGAGTCATGAACTCTCGAATCTGATTCTATAGATCACCAGAAGTTCAAAAGTCCAACACTTGTCGATCACCAAACTACCTTCACATGTGCCCGTACGCGTAGCCTTAAACCGGTGCGTCTAGCCCACTCGCCACTGCCGCAGGCAGGGGCTATTTTTCGCGTGTGTGGCGTTATCGCCGCTCCATTTAATATTTTGCTTCTACCAACGTGTAGATCTGATCCTCGTGGTCCTTTTCCACCCTTAAACGCTCTCAAAAACCCACTTTTTCACTGGAAAAGAGTAAAAATACGTGATTAAGGCAATATCCCGAGCACAACCAAAAGAGAGAGAGAAACCACTAACTTATCATTCAGATCTTGAAGAAAACTCCTTCCTCTTGCTGTTGTAAAGTCACTGAAGTGAGAAAGAAAGAAAACAACTCGTAAAGAAGAGAGAGAGATAATCAATCTCGAACCTTTGTGGTGACCAAGCTCACTGTACAACTGTTATAGTCGAGAGAGACCTTGAGAGGAAGAAAGGGTGGCGTGAGAGAGAAGAGGAGCTTGAGAGATTTTTTTTTGGCCAAAAAAAAGGGTTGGTGGCTAGTGTTTTCTTAAGTATGTTAAATAGAGTACACTCAACCCTAACCCTAATCCAACATCTATTTATTTACAGCTTTGCCACCAATCCTAAATTAATTTCTTCTTTTTCCAAAAATCAAAAAAATAAATCACTTAATCTCTCTCCAAATTAATCCAAATAGTTTCTCCAATTATTTAGGCACAAAAATACACTTATATACTCATCCCTATTTTAAATTTGAAATTAACATAATTAAAATAAAAAATAAAATAACAGAATGTTGCAATCGTTGCCTTTGTCGGAGAAGGAAACCCAAGCGTCGTCGTTGTAAGTATGTGAGAGAGAGAGAGCGAGAGAGAAAGAAACAGTGATCTGTAGCTGCCTGTCACCACTGCTCCTCTAGCCGCCGGTGAGAAATGTGGAGATCTCGTCTGAGTGGTAAACGTGAGAGAAAGATGGTGTGAGTGAGAGAGAAAATCATGAGAGAGATGGTGTAAGGGGGAGAGGAAGAAGATGAAGGGTTTTCTTTTGGAAACGTAATGGGTGGCTAGGGTTTGAACTTAACCTTATATAGGGGTACACCCACAAACCCTAACCTAATTCCCTTTGAGATATTTACAAAATTGCCATTATCTTTAAATATTCTCCTTTTTTTCATAAAATAAAAATCTCATTTTTTTTTAAAAAAAAACCCTTTATTATTTTCCTAGCAAATTAACACCAAATCAAAAATATTTCCTATTTTACTTGAAAATAACATACTTTAAATCAAATTAAAAACAACAGGACGTTACAACTTACCCACGTTAAGAACTTTCGTCAAAGTTGCTACTCTTGAAACAGTTTGGGGTACTTAGTCTTCACCTCCTCTTCTCGCTCTCAAGTCACTTCTTCTAACTGGTGATTTCTCCAAACAACTTTCAACAAGGCTATCTATCGGTTGCAAAGCACCTTCACCTCACTGGCAACAATCTTAACAGGCTTCTTCTCATAGCTCAGGCTCTCATTAACATGTAGAGGCTTGTAATCTATCACATGCAATGGATTTGCTATGTACTTTTATAGCAAAGAGACCTAGAAAACATTGTGGACTGTCAAAAGGGAAGGTGGTAGAGCCAACCGATAGGCCACAGGGCCGATCCTCTAATATCTCAAATGGCTCAATGAAACGTTGGGCTAAGCTTCCCCTTCTGGCAAAACCTCATAACCCTTTTCGTATGAGCCACTCGTAAAAACACATGCTCACCTACAGCAAATTCCAAGTCTCTCCACCTCATTCTACATAGCTCTTCTGCCTACTCTGGGCTGTCAGCATTCTTGCCCTAATATTCTTTACAGCCTCATTAACAACCTTTACTAACTCAGGTTCCAACAACTTACGTTCACTAACCTTTCCCCAGCATATTGGTGACCTAGACTTTTTCCCATAAAGAGCCTCAAATGAAGACATACTGATGGTTGCATAACTATTGTTGTAAGCAAACTCCATTAGATGCAAGTGGAAGTCCTAGGTCCTGGCAAAGTCCAAAACATAAGCTCGCAGCATATCCTCCAGAGTTTGATTCAGGCACTTGATCTGCCATCCGTCTATGGATGGAAAGCTATATTGAAATCTAACTGAGTAATCGTCTTCTACAGACTCTACCAGAAGGTGGATGTAAAATGAGAATCTCTATCAAAGACAATAGAGATAGGTACTCCGTGAAGGCTTAATGATCTACTCCATGTACAACTACATCCATCGCTCCGCAAAGTTAGTGGACTTCCTAGGAAGGAAGTGTGCGGACTTGGTAAGTCTATCAATGACAACCCAGATCGCCATGTACTCCTTTGAGGTCCTAGGCAACCCCGTGATGAAATTCATGGAGACATGCTCCCACTTCCACTCTGGTATGAACAAGGGTTACAGTAGGTCTACTGGTCTCTCTCTTGGTGCCTTCACCTGTTAGCAGACCAAGCACTTACTTATGAACTCCGCCATGTCCCTCTTCATGTTAAGCCGCCAATAACACTATTTCAAATCCTAATACATCTTTGTGCTACTAGGGTGTTTCATAAACGGTGAGCTGTGGGCCTCAGCCAATAACTCGCTCTTAAGTACTTCATCTTTGGGTACGCACAAGCGTCTCTAAAATAGAAATCCAAGATTTGATGATACGGAGAATTCCTCCGTCTCACCCGCCCTCCACTATTCGAACCTTCCAACCATGTCAAGTTCTTCTTGCTATGCATCAATGATCCTATGACGCAAACTCGAGATAACCGACATTTGTGATAGTTGAGCAGTAACCCCACCAACCATCAATATTATTTCCATCCTCTCTAAGTCTCAGTGAATCTAAGTCTGCGTGGTAACCAAAGCTGATGTAATTGTTGCCTTTCTACTGAGGGTATCAGCCACCACGTTTTCCTTACCCGGTTGGTACAGGATCTCACAATCATAGTCTTTCACTAGCACAAGTCATCTCCGTTGTTCTATGTATAGCTCCTTCTGAGTAAAGAAGTATTTCAAACTCTAGTGGTCCATGAAGATCTAGATCTTCTCTCTATATAAATAATGTCCCCAGTTCTTCGGGCAAACACCATAGCTGCTAGCTCCAGGTCATGCATCGGATAGTTATGCTCATAGTCCTTCAACTAGCGAAAGGCATATGTTATGACCTTTCCATGCTGAATCAACACACACCTGAATCCTTTCTTGGATGCATCACTGTACACAATGCAGTCTTCTGTTCCTTCTGGCACCATGAGCACTGGCGTCATAACAAACCTATGCTTCAGCTTCTATAAGCTTGCTTCACACTCGTCGATCCTCCCAAACCGATTGTCCTTCCATGTCAACTGAGTCATAGGTGAGGCTATACTAGAAAAGTCATGTACAAGGTGATAGCACACTTTGTGGGCATTATTTTACATTAATAATAACTTGGTTTCTGTTGGTTTTCTATATTATTTATACCAAATTTATACATATGAGAGTACGTTTTACAGGATTGATGAATTGAGATGAACTACAGTATTTTTTTGGAGTCATTATGAGCAAATATCAAAATTCAAGGAGAAAATCAGAGGGAATAGTGCCATGTCACCCATTAGCAGCACCATGGTGCCAACAACAAGAAAATGGGAAAGCAACTAGAAAGCATAACATTGTGGTGCCATCAGATAGTGCCATAGAGCTATTATTCAACCCAGCAAACAAATCTAAAAAGGTAACGTTGTGGTGCTACGAATTTCAAAGCATAAAGTATTTTATGTAGCCCCATCGCCCTCACGTATGGCACCATGGCTCTGATTTGATCATTTAGGATAAGAGATCGGGTTCATGTGCGTTGCAATGAAGGAGAATTTTGGAGAGAGAGATTATTACAGAGGCAAAAGAAGAAAATAGAGAGGGGAGCTTGTAAGAGAAGAAAAGTCATCCTTCGAGGCTTGGAATCATAGAGATTACTTGGGAGGAGATAATTGACGTGTTTGAACGAACTTCTCCTTTCTCTTTATTTTTTGTATCTCTCTCATGAGTTTTAGTGGGAGACTTTGTTATTTTTATTTTAATATGCATAGCTAAACTATAAGATTTAGAGATTGATGTTGCCCCTAGTTTTTATAAGTTTCATTGATTGATTTACTGGGATTGACCCTTTATTTATTCTATTTATGCATTTATGTGTTTATCGATTTTAATCTCTTGATCGAAGATTAATTGTTTATTGATCTAAATCTTTCACTCGGGAGAGGGGGTTTAGATTAGAACTTGAATGCATGACTGAAGTAGTTCTAAGATTGGAAGATTTAGGATTGCTTGAGAAGTTGATAATAAAATCGAGTTTTGTGCCTTTGCTTGTTAATGAAATTGAATAGTGATATTAGTTTCTTAATTAGCAGGGAAGTTAAATTGTACTCGGGTGAGACAGTTTATATATGTGTGTTCTTGACTTATAGAATTTGTATTAGTTTATTCATGGTTAAATTAGTTAATTGGCTTATAAGTCCAATCGATGAAATCAACTCCTTAGGATGCTTTCTCTCTGATTTTCTCATCTTATTGTTTTTAGTGCTTATGTAATTTGCATAATTTTACCCTATTAGTTTCTGTAATTAAAATTGAGCACTACTGTTCGTGGTATTTAAGTGAGCTAGAAACCAAATCCTGACGACGATACTCTTAATCTTTTACACAATTTGTAAGCCCCACCAGTTGGACAATTTCAAGCAACACTTCAAGTACAAATTCAACATCTTTCACCTGCTCCACAACTCAGATGGCCATTAGGGATTACTTTCAAACTTTCTATCCTCTCGATCATTCTGGAATAGCCCATACACCTATCATTGCAAATAACTTCGAGTTAAAATCGAGGCTAATTCATATGGTTCGGGATAGCTCATTTAGGGGAAATGCCACAGAGGACCCAAATACACATTTAACTACTTTTTTGGAGGTTTGTGGTACTATTAAGATGAATGGTGCATTTGAAGAGGCAATTCGCTTGCATCTTTTTCCATTTTTCTTTGCAGGATAAGGCGCAAGATTGGTTAGGTTCTTTACCACCATGAAGTAATACTTTGTGGCAAGGGATGGTTCAAGCCTTTCGAATGAAATTCTTCCCACCTGCTAAGACGTCAAACTCAGAAATGAAATTGGCTCATTTAGGCAACATGACTTCGAGCAGCTATTCAAAGCTTGGGATCGTTACAAGGAACTTTGAAGGAAATGTCCACAGCATGGATATCCCGATTGGCTTCAGATGCAAACATTTTATAATGGGTTGAATGGACAGACCAGAACCATACCTTATGCTACAGCTAGAGGTACACTGTTATCTAAAACTTTTGAACTTGCTCGCATTTTACTTGAGGATATGGCAGCTAACAGTTATCAGTGGCCGTGTGAGAGATCTAACCAAATAAAGGTTGCTAGAATCTATGAGGTCGATGAGGTAAGTTCTCTTACATCTCAAATAACAGTTGTGACCACTACTTTAGCTAAACTTACAAGGCCTGATACTCTACAGTCTATTAAGTCTATTGCAACTGCTAGTACTTCCCAGTATTACACTGAACCATAAATGGAGCAAGCACAATATGTTAATTACAGGAACTATGGATACTGTGATAATCCAAGACAAAACTTACTTTCTACTTACTACCATCTTGGGCTAAGGAATCACGATAACTTCTCATATACCAACAATAATAATGTCTAGCAACCTCCACCACGTTTTGTACCTTCACAAGTAAAGAAGAAATCATCTTTGGAAGATATTGTTGGAGCATTGATCACAGAATCGAGGGTAAGAACAACTAAGCTAGAGACTCAGGTTGAAAGTCAAGGTGTTGCCATAAAGAACATAGAAACCCAAATGGAGCAGATGCCTTTGATCTTGAACACCATGCAAAAGGGAAAATCTCCAAGCAATCCGGAGACAAACCCAATTGAGTATTGCAAGGTTGTTTCGGTGAAAAGTAAAATCACACTCCATGAACAAGAAGGGAAAGCAGTTGAAGAATCAACCAATACCACTGAGGAATGGAAAAATTAAACGCGAGAGGAGGAAAAGAAGGAAGAATCTTCACCAGATGGAATAAAATTTACTCAATCTATTCCTTCTACTCTTCCTCCTAATTTACCTTATCCGCAATGTTTTCAAAAGAAAAGGCTTGATTCTCAATTTGCTAAATTTTTGGAAATTAAACAACTTAACATAAATCTTCCTTTTACAGATGCATTGGAGCAGATGCCAAATAACATCAAATTTATGGAGTGGCTCTCCAAGAAAAAGAAATTGGCAAACTATGAAATAGTGTATCTCATTGAAGAGGGCACCGCGAGAATTCAAAGAAAGTTACCCCAAAAGCTTAAAAATCCAGGGAGTTTTTTTGTACCCTGCAATTTTGGTAATCATTCTTTTCAAGCTTTGTGTGATTTAGGTGCTAGCATTAATTTACTACCATTGTCCCTATGTAGAAAATTAAGTATTGGTGAAATAAAGCCTACTACCATTATACTCCAATTAGATGATAGATCGATTACCTATACCTATGGTATTGTGGAGAATGTGTTAATGAAAGTAGGCAAGTTTATCATCCTGTTGATTTCTATATAATGGATGTCGAAGAGGAGGATGTCTTGCCTATTATCTTGGGAAGGCCCTTCATGGCTACAGGACGAGTTTTAGTTGATGTGGAGAAGAAAGAATTAACAATTTGAGTCCAACATGAGAAAGAAATATTCAGGCAATAACGGACTCCAATACTCGAGCAGAAACACTTATGATGATTTGCAAGAAAACTTCTCATAAGGGCGATGTTGGAAGATTTGATGATTTGCAACCGTCTTAATTGACACTAGCTTCGTCTAGCTACAGATGTTAAATAAAGCGCTTTTGGGAAGCAGCCCAAATTTCTATATGTATTTTGTTATCTTATTTTATTTCCTTAAATATATATATATATATATTATTTATTTTTCTAATTTGATGATTTTATTTTGTAGGTTAAAAAAATGTTGGGAAGGCATGCGACAACGCCATAGTGCCATAGACGCGAAATGGCGTTTTTGCTACTCATGCATAGGCGTAGTGTACTGAGACTGTTGTGCTATGGCACTGCATGATAGTGCCATGGCACTATCACAATTTCCTGGAGTATAAATTCGCGCAAAATGCAAATTTCACACACACAAAAAAATCATTCGCCGCACCCTTCTTCTTTCCCCTTCACCTACGTGATTTTCTCCATTTTTCTCCATAAATTCATCTTACATTCTCTAATATTCTTCAATTGATTCATATTTTGTGGTGCTCTTACTTTGTGGTAGTCATTAGTGGAGCTTCAAAGAGGATTTTGTCTAAAGAAAAAATGAGACTCATCATAATTTTGAGCATTAGTATACGTGGTACTTAAGTGAGCTAGAAACCCAATCCTAAGGACGATACTCTTAATCTCTTACACTATATTAAAACTTGACGATGTACACTTGCGAGTGAGTAATTTCTACTACACAAAACTACAATAATAACCAGCCAAGCCCAAGAAACTCCTTATCTCATTAACAATTATCTGACGAGACTAGTTGGTCACCGCCTCTACCTTCGCTGGGTTTACTAAGACACTGTCTCTGGACACTATGTGCCCCAAAAGGACACCCTCTATAGCCAAAACTCACGCTTGAAGAATTTGGCATATAACTTGCTAGCCCTCAAATTTGTCAAGACCTTCTTGAAGTGCTCCTCATGCTCCACTTTTGCCTTCGAGCAAACTAGAATGTCATCGATTAACACACGATTACAAAGGTGTCAAGAAACTTCTTGAACACCATGTTCATCATCTCCATGAATACTGCTAGTGCATTCATTAGTCCAAATGACATGACCACGAACTCTTAATGCCCATACCTGGACATGAAGGTCGTCTTTGGGATGTTCTCGTCCCTGATCATCAATTGATGATATCCCGACTGCAGATCGATCTTGGAGAAAATGGTTGCTCCCTGTAATTGATCAAAAAGATCACCGTTTCATAGCAAGGATACTTATTCCTGTGCGAGCAAAGAACCTGAATCAAATAACACAAGTGCATAATGACCCAAAATAGGCAAAGTACCTGTCACCACTAAGTAGAGTTGTCGGCTTTCTGTCATGTGGTAGCAAATACCTTGCCTTGCTGACGGCTGCCCTAGCCTCTGACTTGAACATACTATAGCATTCTTCGGGCAATTCACTACTATATGGCCCTCCTGATGGGACTTGAAGTAGACCTTACTACTGGTCATGCAACGCCCCCAGTATTGTTTTCCATAATTCTTGCACATTGGCCAGTCTCAGTTTACCCCTTACTGCTCGTTGGTCTGCTGCCCTTGGCCCTGATTCTAGTTAAGACTGGAAAAGTTACGCTAGAACCACTGAGGATGAGTGGACGCCATCGCACCAAATTTTCTCTTATGTCCCGAGCTAGACCCTAGTGCCAAAGGCATCTGGAAAACCTTAGTCCCGAGTGCCACCTATGTCTGGCCATCGACCGACTTTGAGTTGACAAGGGAAGCCGCTCGCGAGGCTGAAGCATAATCTTGTGACAAGAAGGCAGACACCACACCCACACCCCCGAACTTCGTCCCTAAGGCCCATGATAAAATGCTCCCTCTATTTTGCCTCTGTGTCTACTAACTCAAGAGTGAAGCGTGACAGCCTGGTGAACTCACGTTCATACTACTGCACCGATCAGATGCCCTATTTTAGATTCAGGAATTCGGCCTGCTTCATAAATTCGTGATGGCCCTATAATATGTCTGAAAAATATTTCCTTAAACTACAGCCACGTGATCGGCCCTACTATAACATCAATAGACTACTCAGTCGACTTGCACTACAGCAATGCGTCTTCCCTCAACATAAAGACGACGCATTGAACCTTATGATCCTCGGGGCAATCCATGTAACAAAATATGGGTTTTATGGATGAAAGTCACGCTTCAGCTCTGGTGGGATCTACTGACACAACGTTAAAGATTTGAGGGTCGTAGTTCTTAAAATCCTTCAGATACCTCGCCTGGAGCGATACACTTCCATAGCCCTGAAAACAACTATACCATCGTGTTGGTCACTGCTATCTGCACTAATGACTGGATGGTCTCCATCGTCAGAGGTTCCGTTGTAGATGAAGCCTATTGCTCTACTGGTTGATTGTCAAGTTGTGCCTTGGGCTGCACCTCTGGGTAAACCTCGAGCTACTCCCCAGGTTTCTCTACTAGCTAGTCCTTTGGGATTGTAGGTAGTGGAACTGCTCAACCTCTGCCTCTGCCCCTGCCTCGCCGACTAACTCCTCTATTATGAGGAAACATGATCTAAAACTAAACCCATTCAACCCAATTATCACATAACGCATCAAGCAAGTCTTAACGTAATTCACACAACAAAGATAACATATTTTCTTAGAGCACAAGTAGCCTTATAATTAATTTAATGGCATATCTAGTGATGACGAGGTGGTTGCTACATGGCCATTACGACATCCTAGTGCTTACGATGTAAGGAGTCTATAAAACCGTATTTGCTTTAATACCAACTCTAATGACCTAACTTCTAAGACTCATTTTACTTAAGATCATTACTAGCATGCATGCTCTATACGTAAAAGACCCATAAAGGTTTCATAAGAAGAAATCAATAATCACTAAAGTACTAAAATATAAGTTTCAAATGCAATTTTAAAACATAACTGGTATCCCAAATCTAAAACCAATAATAAAAGAGTAAACTTAAAATAAAGAAATAGTTCAAAACCCAATAAGTAACCCCGACCCCCGGGGTCAGACATGCATACACAAACACTCATGCAAATCATGTGGGACCTACTCTTTTATATTTACATAAAAGATTCACCCTTATCATATAGGATCCTCTTCTAGTTGATCAACTCTTAGTGACAACAACCTTAAACTCATCCTTCCGCCTCTCACTTGAGGTACATGTGTGGGCTTTCTAGGAAACTCTACTATTACAGATGGTAAAGGTACCCAATCAACATAGTCAAGTTTCCACCCACACCAATCCTGATGTAATGGAAGATGGTTGTCACCGTCATATGTAGACATCCAACATGCGCTCTATTATGCATAGGTCCTAAAAGCACACATAACATACATGTGATGCCCATGGCACCCATAATCATCGTACATATGATGCCCATGGCATCTAATACCCATCCATACATACATCACTCATATTTTATGCTCATCATACTTCTCATGCCAAACAAAGATAATTTCACAATGCAGCATACATCACCACAAACAGTCTAACCTAGCCCAAAGGCTTATCCAAGAGCAAAGCTACGTACTTTAATTACCAAGGTTTCCAAATGTGATCTTAGTGGCTCGATCTTATGATCTCTCTAGCAAACCTAACATGAATTAAAACTCAGTCATTAATACCTAAATTACATTATAAAAATCTAATTACACCATTATGTTAGAGTTTCAAGAGAAAAATCTTCACCGGAATACACTGCTCGACCGTTGCTATCTTGCAGCTCAGGCACCGTCGTCGTTCGCCACGCACTGCTGCACTCTTCGCCCACGTGATTTCTTGTTGTTTCCTAGTAGCTCGGCTGCTGGTCTACTCATTATGCCTATTCACGCACCGAAACACGCCCTCCAAGCCAATGCGCCGACGAACTTCCTACCTGTGGGCTTCACGTGTCGCCTTCTTTCTTCATTCAACCATCACTCGCTATCTGCTGTTGCTGGAGCTTCTCGTCCACCTATTTCCCTTACGCATGCCACCACTGCCTTTGCCGGAGAAGAAAACCCAAGCGTCGTCATTATTAGTATGCAAGGGAGACAACGAGAGAGAAAAAAACGGTGATCTACCTCTGCTCATCTGGCCATCAACGAGGAATATGGAGATCTTGTCGTGAGTGGTAAACGTGAGAGAGATGGTGTGAGGGACAGAGGAAATCATGAGAGAGATGGTGTGAGGGAGAGAGAAAGAAGATGAAGGATTTTCTTTTGAAAAAATAATGGGGGCTAGGGTTTGAACTTAACCTTACATAGGGTACACCCATAAATCCTAACCTAATCCCATTTGAGATATTTACACAATCGCCATTATCTTTAAATCTTCTCCTTTTTCCATGAAATAAAAATCCTTCTTTTTTAAAAAAAGAGAAAAACAACTCTTAATTATTCTTCTATCAAATTAACACCAAATCACAAATTTTCGCTATTTGAATTCGAAAATAGCATACGTTAAATCGAATTAGAAGCAACGAGACATTACATATAGTATACTACTGATTTACCTAATAGAAAGAATATTAGTTCTACTATTTATATTCAGTATATCACTGATATACTAAAACGAAGTATATAATAGATATATATAGAAAGTATATTAATGATATACGGCCTATTAGATATATCACAAATATGTCTAATATGAAGTATATCATTAATATATCTTATAGAAAGTATATCACTAATATATTTTGAAAATTAGTTATATGTAAAGCACTGATATACTTTTAATATTAATATTACGCCATCATTGGTCTATAAATATATCAATAATAGATCTAATATTAAATATATCATTAATATATTTTATAAGAAATATATCAGTGATACAATTAAAAAATGACAGTTTTTTAATAATATAGCCAAGCTACATTTTTTGAATAATTATTTTGTAATTTATTTTTGAAAATTTACCACAGTACAAATAAAATATTTTGAATTTCTTTCATATAAATTTAGGCGCAAGTGATTTTTGGTTCGGGTTCATTTTGGTCAAAGACAGCACATTTGTCTTAAAAAAAAGGGTTATTGTAATGGGTAGAAAATTTAAGTAGGGTTTTAGTATATCTAGCATGGCTTTTTATGTATTTGCAAATAT
>JAOANK020181797.1:0-16713 GCA_026257165.2 Telfairia occidentalis
AAAATAATTTTTTTCAAATATGAATCCTTATTCATATAATTAATATTTAAAATATTTTTAAACATTTTTAAATATTCTTAATTCTCCCTTAAATTCAATTCATAAATAAACAATCAAACGTTTAAATATATTGTATATAATTAACGTTTACTCCCTAATTTTTATTTGAACAATTCAAATTCTTTCACCACACTGTTCTAAAGTTTAGTCCTATATGAGCTAGCAAAGGGAACTAATGGACGTACAGATCATGAGCTCCAACGATCCGAGATTAACCAATCAAACTCTTTAACCTAGTTAACCAACATTTGTTAACTACCCAGACACTCCATTAAAGCCCGTCGCTGCACTCTCCTCACTATAGATATATTTCTATCCACTCGATATAACCATTATTAGTA
Source organism: Telfairia occidentalis (assembly GCA_026257165.2). Lineage (NCBI taxonomy): Eukaryota > Viridiplantae > Streptophyta > Magnoliopsida > Cucurbitales > Cucurbitaceae > Telfairia > Telfairia occidentalis. Next base: position 402 of record JAOANK020181797.1, read on the forward strand.
AGTCGATCCTTCACAGGCTGTTCATAATTATAGTTGGGTCAAAATTGTCGTTTCACCCCTGTAATTACTTCTTGCTCCTTAAGTCCCACTGATTCTCTAATGAACAATTAATTTGTGGTCCAACCACCAAACTGAGTCCCTTTCTGGCCAATGAGAGGGTGGGGCTCATTGTTCAAGACCCAAAGTCAGTACTTAAGGGAACAACCTATCTTTTAACCCTAGAAATGGGTAGGAGTGAATTTCATCTTGCATGACTATATCCCCAGCTATCTACTTGGTCTTACTCCTGAAATGAGAAGTTTATTAAGTCGGCGATCACGGGCCACTTTCACCCATGCAGATCTAAGGATAATCCAGAATAAATCAGAGTTTATAGTTACCTCAGGATTAAGACCGAAATACCTAGGTCATCGAATTAAAATAGTTAGTGTTAACAATAAACGGTGTTATAAAGTATCAGTGACTATTTGTGGTCCAGTCTTATGCAAACTCACTGTATATGATGCCCCTACTCACATGTCTCCACATGAACGATTCACGATCACATCGTTTGTATCAAATACAAAGTGGGTTGCATCCTTTAGTGTCCCTAGGATAAGGTACCCAGCCTAATCCTTATACTATAGACCGTTTTGGTTATCTACTTGAACTTGATCCTTTTATGTCTACATATAGTTCAAGTACTCATACTATAGTCATGGGTTCTTAGTTTATTGGATTTAGGGCTATACAATTCACATATTCAATAATTGAATAACCTTGATAACAACTTTATTGATAATAGAATATGTTTAATGTTTACAAACCATGAGTTTTAGAACTTAATACCCAACAAATTGTTACTTTCTGGAGGTAATAACCCATTGCAAGATAATTGCCAATATTTGTTAACCATGGTTACTCTATATCTATAACCTGAGCAACTGTAAGCAATTATTTATCAGGAAAACAATCAAATATCTCAGGTTATTGCATCATTTGATTTGTCTGCTCAATTCGTGAAAAGTGATCTGCAACATAGTTTTTTTATCCCTTTGTCCTTAATTTTGAGGTCAAACTATTGTAGTAGCAATACCCGATAGGCCTTGGCTTTACATCCCTCCTCGACAGTAAGTAGTGAATAATTGTGTGATCTGTGAATAAAGTAACTTTAGAACCTACAAGATATGCTCTCAACTACTCGAAAGCAAAGACTACTTCTAATAGCTCTTTCTCTATAGTTATGTAATTCAACTATGTTTCATTCAGAGTTTTGCTGATGTAATAGATTGGATGAATCACGTTATCATGCTTCTATCCTAGCATTGCTCCAACAGCATAATCGCTCGCATCACATATCAACTCAAAGTGTAAGCTCTAATTGGGTGATGACATGGTTGGTGCGGTAGTCAACGCTTTCTTCAACATCTGCATTAAACTCAAATGATCTGTTAGTTTCTAATAACATACAAAGAGGTTCAGAGATTTTAGAAAAATCCTTTATAAACCTTCAATAGAAACCTTCGTGGCCAAGGAAACTTCTAATTCCCTTAACTGAAGTTGGAGGTTCCATCTTCTCGATGATCCCAATCTTGGCTTTATACACTTCTATCCCTTTTTCAGAAATTCTATATCCTAGAACAATGTCTTCCTTCACCAAGAAGTGACATTTTTCCCAATTCAAAGCTAGGTTTGTCTATTCACATCTTTTTAGGACCTTACCAAGATTGTCTAAACATGTGTTAAATGAACTCCCAAAAACTGAGAAGTCGTCCATAAACATTTCCATGATAGACTCAACCATATCAGAAAAAATTGCCATCATAGGCCTCTGAAAGTTGTTAAGGCATTGCAAAGACTGAAGGGCATTCTTCTTAACGCAAATGTACCGTAAGAGCAAGTAAAGGTGGTTTTCTCTTGATCACTATGGGTTATGCTAATTTGTTTATAACCAGAATAACCATCCAAAAAGCAATAATAAGCCTGACTTGTAAGCCTATCCAACATTTGGTTAATAAATTAGGTTAGAGGGAAATGGTCCTTACGCGTAGCTGTATTTAGCTTCCTATAATCCATACACACCCTCTAATTTGTCCCTATCCTAGTAGGGATAAGTTCATTAGCTTCATTAGTAATCACTGTCATTCCACTCTTCTTGGGCACACACTGAATAGGACTAACCCAACTACTACTGTCTACAATAGGGTGTATAATTCTAGTGTCCAACCACTTGATGATTTCTTTCTTCACAACTTCTTTCATGGATGGATTTAACCTTCTTTGTTGTTCAACAAAGTTGAAACTCCCATCTTCCAAATTGATCTTATGCATGCAAAAAGATGGATTGATTCTCTGAATATCTGCTAAGGTCCAATCAATGGCCTTTTTATACAAGTTCAACAACTTGATTAATTGATTTTCATCTTCTAACAGTAAATTTGCTGAATGATAATTGGCAATGTTTTGTTCTCACCTAGATATGTAGATTTTAAATGTGATGGTAAAGGTTTTAACTCAAGCTGTGATGGCTCCTCGATAGATGGCTTCATAGGTAAAGATTTTCTGTCACTAAAATCTAGAGTTTCAAATATTTCTTTTAACTGAGAAATATCACATACTTCCTCATCTACTGTGTTAGAGCCACTGATCGTGCATTCTACATCTATAAGTGTAGCATCCCTAAATTGCTACATGTATTGCTCCTGCAAATCTATCTCAAATGCATCTTCCACAAATTTCTCCAGCAATTGCATTATCGAACACTCCTCAACCTCAGCTGGATATCCCATGGCATCAAATATACTAAACTACACCTTCTGGTCATGCACTCCCATGGTCAACTCTCCGTTTTGAATGTCAATTAGTATTCTACCTATGGTTAAGAAGGGTCTTCCGACGATTATAGGCATATCTTTGTCAACTTCATAGTCTGAAATTATGAAATCGACTGGCAATATGAACTTGTTTACCTGCACCAGAATTTCTTCAATTTTACCTTCAAGATATGTGATTGACCTATCAACAAACTGAAACGTTATTGTGGTAGGTTTAGCTTCTCCCACTTCTAATTCCTTGTAAATAGATAATGGCATGAGATTTATGTTGGCTCCAAAATCACAGAAGGCTCTTCTCAATTCTTTTCCTACAATCGAAATAGAAATAGTAAATGATTTAGGGTCCTTAACTTTTGGAGGTAGCCTATTTTTCAAGATAGCACTACACTCTTCTGTCAAAGCAACTATTTTATATTCTCCCAATCTCTTTTTCTTTGTCAGAATGAAGAACTTCATATAATTAGGCATTTGTTCTAAAGCCTCCACCAGGGGTATGTTTATGTGAAGTTGTTTTAGAACTTCCAAAAGATTCTTAAACTGGACCTCTTGAGTTTTCTGCTTGAACCTTTGTGGATAAGAAGGTGGTGGGGGTTTAAAAGGAATAACAAGAGTGGATTTTTTGTGGTTCTACAGGCTTTGTCCTAGGGACTTCCTCTAGTTCCTTTCTTTCTCCCATTGTTGCTTCAATTCTTACTTCACTGTTCACACTCTCTGACTGATCAGTAAAGTTCTGATTCGAGCTCTTTTCCTGACTCAATGAACTTGATCCGGCCAAGGGCTTTCCACTTCTAAGTTTCACTGCTTGTACTTGCTCTTTGCCTTCCCTTCTAAGGTTTCCAATATCATAATGAAGTTGTCCTTGAGGTCGAGTCTTCAACTAACTTGCTGATTGTCCTATCTGTATTTCCAAATTTCTCAAAGACACTTCATGGCATTGTATGATAGCATCATTTTTAGCCATGTACGCTTTAATAAGATTGTCCTATGGATTTTCAAGAACTTGTTGAGGCAATTGCCAATTTTTCAAAGGCACAAACTGCTAACTCTACTGCCTAAATCTAGGTAGATAATTTCTCTTCTGCTATGCTTGTGGGTCACAATGATTTTGCCCTCGACTCCAAGCAAAGTTATGATGATTCCTACACCCAAGATTATAAGTGTTAAAATGAGGGTTGTTTCTGCCTGTGTAATGGACTGAAGCAAAAATAGTGGGGCAAAACTCATAGTTATATCCTTTTCCACAGTGAACACAAGACTCCATTATCACTTGATCGATAGTAGCATTTTGTGGTGTAGTAGCTCTTAAAAGTGGGGTTTTAATCATGTTTGTTAGGGAGGCTATATCTGCCCTAATACATGCCAACACATCTACTTCTGTCCCTCCTTGGCGTCTCCCTCCAGAATTGTTCCTTGCATCAGATAATTGATAGCTATTTGTGGGTATCTTTTCCAAACTCTCATATTTTACACTATATGTTCTTGACAACAAGGCAACATTTGCTGAAACATCTACAATGTTCTGTGTGGCTAGGTTTAGACCATTATAAAATGTCTCAATTCGAACACAGTAGGGTAAACCATCGTGAGGGTATTTTCTAAAGAGTTCCTTATATCTTTCCAAAGCATCACTAAAAGCTTCATCCATTATACTGCCTAAAGGGTACAATCTCAACTCTACGCTTGGCATTTCTAGTGGGTGGAAAATATTTAGTTAGGAATTTCTCTGCTAAATCATTCTATGTTGTGATAGATCCTTAAGCAAAAGTAGGTAACCATGCTTTTGCTTCATCTCTCAAGGAATAAGGGAACAAAGATAATCTCAGAGCATCCTTAGAATCTCCGTGAATAATGAACGAATCACTCATTCTTAGACAATTCTTCAAGTGTAAATGAGGGTCTTCTGTAGGTAAACCATGGAACTAATCAATTGTCTTGAAAGAGAAAACAACATGCATGTGCAGCAAAAAGGATCAAATTGCACTCTAACTTGCTTAATTAAAAGGATAAACATGTATTATTAGAAAGGAAAAAACAAAGAAATGAAATACAACCTTTGTAGCTTCAATTCCTCATCGTTTCTTCCCGGGTTTGATCACAAACAGCTCTAGAACTACCACAAAGATCTTCTCAGCTATTCTCCGGCCTTAGAACGGATTGTGGGATCCAAATTTGTGGTGAAAGTGAGGGAGAAATGGATGGAAAGAAGGGGTGGAGTTCTAACACTTAGAACACACTTTGGGAGCCAAAATCATCAATCAATTAACCTTGATTTCATCTCAAAAAACCTCTACTTATAGAAATGTATGTACATGACTAAATGCACAACAAATTGACACTCAATTTGTTATGCATCAAGTGAGATTAGTGTTGGTTTAAGGTCAGGACACTTCACCTTAAACCCAAATTACCCAATTAAGTGGAATTTTCCACTTAATTGGATTTTTCTTTTTTCTTTTTCTTTTCTTTTTTTTCTTTTGATTTATTTATTTTCCAAAAATAAATAAAAAAATGAAAATTAAATCAAAACTAATTTTAATTTGATTTGATTATTTTAATATCATATATTAAAATAATATTTTTTTTACACCAAATCTCGGTTTTTCAAAAAAATAATTTTTTCGAAAAAGAATCTCGATAATATTTAAATCTCATTTAAATATTATTTTCAACTCTCCTTGATTGTTTAATTTGAAAGTAAATGTTGAGACGTTGAATATATCGAATATATTTAATGTTCACTCCCTTAACCGAATTTGAACATTTCAAATTCATTTACCTCATTGTTATAAGGTTTTATTCGATGTGAGCTAGCCGAGGGACCTAATGGACCTACAGATCATGAGCTCCAACAATTCGAGATTAACTGGTCAAACTCTTTAACCTAGTTAACCAATATTCGTTAACTAACGAGTCACTCCACTAAAGCCCGTAGCTGCACTCTCCTCACTGTAGATATATTTCTATTCATTTGATATAACCATGATTAGTAAGTCAACCCTACACAGGTTGTTCGTAATCTTAGCTGAGTCAAAAATTATCATTTTACCCCTGGATTACCTCTTGCTCCTTAAGTACCACTGACCCTCTAATGAACAATTGGTTTGTGGTCCAACCACTAAGCTGATTTCCTCTCGGGCCAATGAGAGGATGGGGCTCTTTGTTCAAGACCTGAAATTAGCACTTAAGAAAACAACCTCTCTACTATCCCTAAAGTTGGGTAGGAGTGAATTTCATCTTGTAGGACTATGTCCCCAAGCTGTTTACCCAGCCTTACCCCTGAAATGGGAGGCTTATTGAGCAACTGATGATGAGCCTCTCTCAACCATACAGATCTAAGGATAATTTTGAATACATAGGAGTTCATAGTTAGCTCAGGATTAAAATCGAGTTACCTAGGTCATCAATTTGAAATTAGTCAGTATTTAACAGTAAATGGCGTTTATAAAGAAACAGTGATTATTTCGTAGTCCGGTCTTATGCAAACTCATTACATAAAACACCCCCACTTGCATGCACTACAACAAATTTGGCCTTCAATGTCAGTTATTAGCTGTCATCATACATGTACGATGACGATTTTATAACTGTCATCTTTTTGGGTGTCATTGTACCCTACAATGACGGTTAAGGATTGATGACAGTTGTAAACTATCGCCGTACACAACTGACATTGTATCCTACGATGACAGTTACAAACAATGGCGGTTCTAAACTGTTATTGTTTTAGGTGATATGATGACGGCTAGCTATAATGACAGGTCAAAACTGACATTGTTTCTTCGAGCAATGACTGTTAAGAACTGCCATTGAAGCTCGAATTGGTTGTAATGTATAGTTTTTAAATGTTACCATTTGTCAATTATTAAAAAAAAAATTTATTACCCTTTGTTCATATTACCTATATAATCTAAATTTATACTAGAAACCTGTACAAAATTAAACTACAATTACATGTCTCAATTAAACGATTATCATCACACACTACCAAATCTACCTTGAACAAAACTTCAATCACCACACATCAATCCACTCTCCAATAAATTCAACAATCACAACATTTATGCACAAGCTTTTTAAACTTATAACATTTCATTAATAACAAAGTTCAAAATATTCATATATCTAATCAGAAAACCATGTAAGGAATCAACAATATTATCAACGCCTGAAAGTGAAAATTTGACCAATTAAGTGAAGTTGGAAATATATCCCGCCCATTCATCTCATACTTCATCGATTTCAGCTTACGTATATGGCCTTTTTGAATTGAACTACATGTAAAGGTTGAAATAATATAAGTATTTTCAATAAATAAAGTTTCATTCAAGTATAAAAAAAAAAAGAATTAACCAAAGCAAATAGAAACCCTACTTATTCCAAATACCTCTGTAATAGATCAATAGGGAACAAATATTCTTAACCTAAAAGAAACTAAAAAAACTAATTATAATCAACATTAAAGCTTACTAATCTTCAAGAAAGATATATGCATAAACGAACCTCAATCTCAAACTTAAGCATGTCAACATCCTCTAGCTCAATCTCAAGGTGCATTCTTAATGAACCTAACCGCGGTACAATGGACATCTAAAAATTTTACCACACTAAGGTTATTGTTTAAAGTTATAAACAATTTTATTTAATAAGGCGTTTTAAACAAATTTTAAACAAGTAGTTATGGACAAGCACATTACTCTACTGCATTGCACTTGCTGTACTATTTCAATTATAAAAACTGACTAAAGCAACAAGATCCAATCTTAAAAAAGAAGCAAAAAAAATTCCAACAAAACCAACTAACCAAACAAATTTCCAAAAATTTAGAAGACACATTAATGAAACAAACCTCAATTATTGACCTCAGCTTGAGATCCTTTTCATGACAACCTAGTAAAGAAGAAACAAAATCAAGAGTTAAATTAAGAACATAACAAACTAAATACATAAGATAAGCTATGGAGTTTCAACATCTCACACCATTTTGAATTGTCCTTAACATTCTCAATGGAAAAAACATTGAGGGATTCGGATGGTATCAGCTTGTGAACCATTTCTTGGCCAAAATAATTCATTGGAAGGACTAGAAATATGCAAACGATGACATCAATTGAAAAAACTCGAATGTTGTACAATAAAAAGAATTAGCATCTGCAGTAAGCAAAATCAGAATACTGATATTTGTTTCAACAACACAATGAATATGGAAGGCGGAAAGAATACAGATATGCAAGGACATTTTTTTTTATTTAAAAACCATAAAAAAGTAAAAAAAAAATGATTTCTAATAACAGAAACAGTACGACAGTATGTAACTTAAACAAATGTGACAAAATTGAAAGCCAAACAAATCAAATGACAACCAAAAAGCACAAGCTCTGCAGCAAAACTTCAATAATGAAAACCAATACCATAGTCCTTAAGCTAGGGAGGATCCAATTAGATTAAATGAACATACACAGAAGTTTGAATTTCATTCAGTAGGGATCATTGAAAGGATGCCAACTAATGATTACATGTGTAGATCGATTTAAAATATGACTATGTAAAAAAAATGTGTATAGACATAGTCATATACATCCAATGGTGTAGTTATCTTCAAATGTTTTTATGTGATGACGTCTGATGGCAACGACAGAGTCAGCAATGAAACAAAAGCAAAAATTAACAACTCTACTAATTTTTAATGCAAGGGAATGATTTAAGGGAAATGATTGTAATAAGTAAACAAAAGACTAATCAATAGAAAGCACCAACTTGGTCAGAAGCGAAAAGCATAGACATCATCTTACACTTGATTAAAACTTTCCCATTTATAGAAAATACAAAGTACAAAAAAGAAAAGAAAGTTACCTAGCATTTGATCAATCCATTAAAAAAAAAAGCAAAGCAAAAACATTTGTCAGATTATACATAGACTAAATATCAAAATCAACAGGAAAAACCAATTTTTGAGAGCTTCAAGCAACCAACCTAAATATAATTATCCTAATAAAAACCACAGCATCCAGGCCATCAAGAGCCAATAAAACCAAAGCTGCAAAACAAAGCAATGGAATGAATATTGTTTAATCTATCGCTGGAAAGACAGAAAATTGAGGATAACAGGCTTTCTAGGTTGTCCTTTTCTTCTGTTACTCATTATTAAGATGCTTCAATAATAATGTTTTTATCAATTACCAGCATTTTCACAAAGTTGTCCATAGTTCCTATTGATAATTACAATTTATTTGCCTTGTGTTTAACCATTACTGCATTACTTTCTTCAAATTTCAAAAGCCCCCCTTTTCTCCTTGCTTATATGACTAAAATATCTTGGAGTTACAATTTGAATTTTCCAATTTCTTAGTGTTTTCCTCGTGTAGCACCACCACTACAACCAACATTGATTTGAAGTTGTTCCCATAGATCCATATCTTTTGATAAAGTACAGCAGAGTTAAACCCAAATCAACAAAATTTTGAAATTCTTTAAAAAGGGAAACTCAGAGGAAGAAGATGATGAAAAACTTACATCTTCGATAATCGGAGTGATGGAGTAAACGTTTTCCAAGTATTCGAGTGCTATGTATTCTCCTTGGGAGAGTTTTATGAGATTCTTCTTCCTATCAATGATCTTCACAGCCCCATTGGGAAGTATTTCTCATATATCACCTAAAGTAGAAGAGGAATGAAAAAAATAAGTAAAATGCTGATGAATTATCAGACAAGAACAAGAAAGGGAGGCTGCAAGTCATCTGTGTGAAACTAGCCATCCTTTATTGACTCTTTAGTTAGTTCATGGTTTTTGTAGTATTCACTAAAAGGAGTCTTCCCTCTCACACATATTTCACCACATGGGCGATCACCAAGCGGATTGTAACCCATCTCAAGAACCTCTTCCAAGCAAAGCTCATTGTATAGATGAGAGAAATAGCAGCGGACGATTAATTGAGGCATGATCGAATCAGTCCACGGTACTCTTGAAGATAAGGGAAGCAGTAATGGACAATGGTGAATGGACTTCGATAGCACTGGTGGCGACCGCTGATGAACAAATCATGATAGTTTTGGTGGCAGCCGACAGCGACCGTGAAGGGAAAGGGCATGAAGAAGGGAGAGGGAGAGAAAACAAAATTTTGGTAAAGTTTTTTTTAAACTCAAAAAAATTTACGCTATCTTTGGTGATGGTTTTAAGCCGTTATCAAAGCACCCTCTTTGGTGACAATTTAAAACTGACATCGTTGCCTAATTTTTAAAAATTTCGTATAAAATTCTGGAAAAAAAGATGTGCACTTTTAACAAATTGTCATTGTTGAGTCATTCTATCATCATTTATAAATTATCAACCAACATTTAAGGTCCAACTTGTTGTAGTGATGTCTCTATATGAACGATTGAGGATCACATCGTTTGTATCAAATGGGCCGAGTCCGAAAGTGTCCCCAAGATAAGGTACCCAGCGTAATCTTTATACTATAGACCATTTTGGCTATTTACTCGAATTTGATCCATTTTTATGTCTCCATATAAAGTTCAAGTACTCATACTATAGCCATGGGTTCTTAGTTATTGGGTTTATAGAGTTATACATAATAATTCACTTATTCAATAACAAATTTACTGAATAACTTCAATAACCACTTTATTGATAATCGAAAGTGTCAAATGTTTAAAAACCACGAGTTTTAGGACATAAAACCCAACAAACTCTCACTTGGACTAAAACTTGAGTGGTGTACAAATAACCCTCGTTTGGAATTTTGCATCTTATATCTAGACAACATCTTGTCAATATATGATGCTTGAGACATTGGCTAACGTTTTGTTCTTACGATTCTGAACTATTTGGATTCCAAGAACAACTGAGCCTCTCCCAAATCTTTCATTTGGAATTGGGTCAATAGCCATTATTTTATGTCAGCTAGAAATCCTACCTCATTCCCAATGAGAAGGATATCATCTACATACAACACCAAGAAAGCTACAGCATAGTTGATAATCCTCTTGTAGACATAGGGTTCATCAACATTATGTTCAAAACTATAAGATTTGATCGCAGCATCGTCAAATCTCATATCTTAGGACCGAGATACTTGTTTTAACCCATAAATGGATTTTTTAAGCTTGCAAACCTTTTGCTCTTAACCCTGTTTAATAAACCCCTCTGGCTGAGTCATAGATACTCTTTTCAAGATAGTCATTCAGAAATGTAGTCTTGACATCCAAGTGCCATATTTAATAGTCATAATATGTGGTGATGGATAAGAGTATTCTAATCTATTTTATCAAGACAACATGGGAGAAGGTTTCTTCATAGTTCACCATTTCAACCTAGCTATAACCCTTTGCCACAAGTCGAGCCTTAAAGGTATGTACCTTACCGGCATGATCTAGTTTCCTCTTGTAGATCCACTTACAACCAATAGGTCTCACCTCATCTAGTTGATCTACAAGTACACAGACTCCATTTTGAGGTTCATGGTTTTAATCCACTGATCCTTGTCCACATCATTCATTGTCTGTTTATAGGACAATAGATCCTCTATCCCATCATCAAGTATGATGAGTTGGGTTTCACTAAAACCCATGTAACGGTCGGGCTAATGAATAACTCTCCCACTACGTCGAGGCTCTCTCAACTCTTGAGAGGGATGAGACTGACCAGAGGTACTAGTTCTATTAACAACTCTTGTCGAAGGACCAACTTTATCAACAACTTTTGTTGATTTTTCTGTAGTTTCTTCAGAAATCTCGTTTAATACTAGATTGCTGTGAGGTTTATGATCTCTCATGTGGTTTTCCTCCAAGAACGTAGCATTTGTCGATACAATTACTTTATTATCGTGAGGATCATAAAACAGACCACCTTTTGTTTCTTTGGGATATCCTACAAATAGGCACAATTTCGAATGGTGTTCCAATTTCTTTCGATTTTGCACCAACACATGTGCTGGGCATCCCCAGATCTTGAAATGACGTAAACTTCCTTTACGTCTTCTCCATAACTCATAAGGTGTTTCTAAACACTTTTTAAGGGAACGTTATTCAAAATGTATAATGCAGTCTCTACTGCATATCCCTAAAACGAACTAGGCAACTGAGCATAGCTCATCATCGATCGAACCATGTCTAACTAGGTTCTGTTTCTCCTTTCAGATACATCATTTTTCTGAGGCATACCGGGTGCAGAGAGTTGAGACTTAATTCCATGTTCTATCAAATAGTCTTGGAATCTCAACTTCATGTACTCTCCACCTTGATCTCATCGAAGTGTCTTAATGTTTTTACCTAATAGGTTCTCAACCTTAGCCTTGTATTCCTTGAACTTTTCAAGGGTTTCAGACTTATGATGCATTAGGTAAATATATCCATATCTAAAATAATCATCAATAAAGCTGACGAAATATTCATACCCTACTCGTGCCTTGACATTCATTGGACCACAAAGATCCGAATGTACAAGTTCTAAGGGTTCTTTGGCTCTAAAACCTTTTCCAGTACAAGATCTTTTGGCCATCTTACCTTCAAGACATGATTCACATGGAGGTAAAGAGTTGTCTTCTAACTTATTTAGGAGTCCACTCTTGACCAATCTTTCAATCTTATTGAGATTAATGTGGCAAAGTCTTAAGTGCCAAAGATAGATACTTTGAGAAACTCGTTGCCTTTTATTCTGCGTTTCGGCTGTTCTGAACATTTTAGTATTAAAAACAAGCTTAACTTTGGTAGGTTTTAACTTATATAAGTTGTTGTCTAAATTTGCAAAACAAATATAAATGCCTCTTTTTGTAATGAACGCTTCATTTACCATAAAGGATATCTTGTACAAATGTTCTAACAAACAAGAGATAGATATTAAATACCTACAATAATTAGGAACATATAAGACATTTTCAAGTAAAATGTATTTATCTCTAAAAAAACAACTTCATGTCTCCCACTGCTTTGGCTTAGATGAGGTCCCCTGATCCAACCTTGAGAGTTATCTCACCATCTTAAAGCTGCTTCCAGGAACTAGTTTTCTAAAAAAAAAAAGAACAAACATGATTAGTGGCCCCTGAATCCAGTATCCAGGTTGAAAATTCATTTTCCACTAAACATGTTTCAACAACTAGTAAATCATATTTACCTTGACTTTCTTTTTCAGCTTTCTTTTCTGCTAGGACTTCGGGCAATTCCGTTTCTAGTGCCCGTCCTAGTTATAGTGGAAACATTTTCTTTTATCTGTAGTTTTTCTCTTGCCTTTGTTCTGAGTAGCAGGAGCTATGACTTTCCCTTTTCCCTTCTTCTTCTTCTGAATACTCTTATTTTTCAAAAAAGAAGGGCCAGATTTATTTTCAGAGGACAATCCTCTTTGGAATTTCTTAGAAAAAGTGGCAACATTTGCTTCTGCTTCTGCACCTTTATTCTTTAATAAAGATTGGTAATTCTGGAGCTCATTGAGAAGAGTTGTCAGATTATATTCAATCTTATTCATCATGTCATTAGTACGAAATTACAAGAAACTTTTCGGAAGAGACTCCATGATGAAGCTGACTTGGCTCTTCTCATTTATGACAGCCCCGTTTACCTATGCTCGGTCAAAATGGATCATCATGACTAGAACATGTTCTCTAACAGAGGATCTTTCCTTCATGTGGCAATTGTAAACGTACTTCAAAGCATCGTGCATGGCCAATGATGATGGTTGCCAAACATCGCCTGCAGCAAGTCTATGATCTCCTTAGCGGTGACCATTTTCTCATGCTTTTTGGACAATATATTAGATATACTGGCCAGGATGTAGACTCGGACTTTTTCATTTGCCCTTGTCCAGGCATCTTGAACATTTTGGTTTGTCGTTGAGCTAGGAGCTTGAGGACATTCCTCTATTAAAACAAGTCAGAGATTATCGATTACTAGTATTGTGTTAAGGTTTGATTTCCATGTTGCGTAGTTATATCTATTAAGTTGTTCAGAAGCTAGTAATTGGATGGTCGAACTAGTCATTGCTGAAATAATAAACAAATTATATTAGTGAACTTATTAACCCTATTTTCTTAATCCAATCAATTTTAGCAAATTTTTAATAATCTACCCAACTTTATTTAATTTGCAACAATACTTTAGTGAGTTAGAATAATCGCCACCGAGGGGTTGTCAATCACTCCTTCACTAAATCAAGACATTCTTGACTAAATACTAATACCAAAATAACTCTTATTCCATTAGTATTTAGTTATAGTTAATTTGGTCGAGAATTCAATAACCCTTAGTAAATCTTGTAAGTGTAGACCCTCCATTTTCAGATTTCAAAGATCGGGATCAAACAAGCTTCCGAGAGAAAGACAATGCTGAAAACGGACCTAAGAAACCCTATCCATTTCTGGAGTTCACAGTGTTCTGAATCTCATGTTACAAACCCTTCGACCAGATAGGAGCATATTATTACACCAAGCAAGTGCAACATAAGAATCCCACGGTGTGACCTAATGGAAGAGACCGTAGGACATGTTGATACATATCCTTCACCCACTTATTATGAACTACTTCCTCTATTCACCTTATTATTGATTTATGCAAACACTTTCCGAATGGAGCAGTCGTGGTAAAAGTGACACGAAGCCTTGCATAAATCTCACAGTGTGAACTCTTAGGGACAAGAGAGCTAAAAATAATACATCATATGTACTGTTTCTCTCCCACTAAAGTGTTCTAAACAATTTTTGGGTATTCTTTAGCTTAGGTATATTCTGGCGAAAAAACAATTTAAGTCTAGGTGATTAACCTGAGCATAACTTTTATACTGGATTTTAACCTACGATATCTAAGTGATAAACCATTTATTACTTCACATCGCTCATGCATTCTCATAAAATCGGGTTCACTCAACTTAGATGCCAGCTCGATCCTCAGGTAGCAGGTGTTTCGTAAATCATCAACTTAAATACCTTCAACCTTAGACAATATCTTGTCGGGTGAGTTTTGTAAACTTAGCTTTACAAGAAATCGACTGAATTTAACTATTAAACGAGGTTGATTTGAGTGATTAACCCTAAGTGAGCATGTTGTTTATCTGTGTTATAGATTTTAAATGTCTAATTCATTTTATAACACTTATAAAATAAATGACATACATCTATAACATACATCTGCATTCATATCATAAATTAATATAATATTTATACTAATACTTATGATATATATTCATGCATACTATATATTATAACATTTCTAACATACTTGCAATGCATGAAGCATGATTACCTTATGGTGGGGTTTTTGAAATCTATATGACGTACATTATGCATATAAGATTTCATTTAATTTAAACATACATTCACAATGCATAATTAAACTAAACAAGCTAAAATGGGTTAATTTTGGCATCGCAAGCACACAAATAACTAAATTATTACAATAGTAATCCTCCAAAGGAGCTTGAACCGACCCAAACTCTTCAAACAGACTTGAACCAAGTGGAATAGGGACTGAACCGACCTTCAACACACCAAAATAGGGTTGAATCGGCTAGAGAGGAAAGAACCGAACCGAACCAGGGGCTGAACCGACCCTCCTTCACGCGTGCGCCTTTCTAAAATTTGAATAACAACATCGAGACACTGTCGCTGCCTGAGCAGTAGCCTCTATATGCTTTGCGTCTAGCTGCGTTCTTGCTCCATTTCTTCAAATTACATCGTAATTTCAACTTTAATTGACTCCAATAAATTACAGACCCTTTATCACACATTATAGCTCTTACATTACCTGACAATTACAATTAATTTCAACAATTGAAAGATTAATTTAATGCCAAAATCACAAAACCCTATTTTAGCAACCACAAGCATTCATCTCATGAATTCAACCCCACCAATGCAAATTGAGTGCAATAAGCATGCTCTGATACCAATTGAAAGAGTAAACAACATGCATGTACAGTGGAAAGGATCGAATTGCACTCTAACTTGCTTAATTAAAAGGATAAACATGCATTTTTAGAAAGGAAAAAATAGAGAAATGAAATACAACCTTTGTAGCTTCAACTCCTCATTGTTTCTTCATGGATTTGATCACGAATAGCTCTAGAACTACCACAAGGATCTTCTCAGCTATTCTCCGGCCTTATAACTGAGTGTCGGATCCAAGTTTGTGGTGAAATTAAGGGAGAAATGGATAAAAAGAAGGGGTGAAGTTCTAACACTTAGAATACACTTTATGAGCCAAAAACATCAATCAATTAACCTTCATTTCATCTAAAAAACCCTCTACTTATAGAAGTATATGTGCATGACTCAATGCACAACAAATTGATACTCAATTTGTCAAGCATCAAGTGGGATTAGTGTTGGTTTGGTGAGGACACTTCATCTTAAACACAAATTACACAATTAAGTGGAATTTTACACTTAATTGGTTTTTTCTTTTTTCTTTTTCTTTTCTTTTTTCTTTTGATTTATTTATTTTATAAAAATAAATAAATAAGAAAAATTAAATTAAAACTAATTTTTATTTGTTTTGATTATTTTAATATCATATATT
>JAOANK020182108.1:0-16706 GCA_026257165.2 Telfairia occidentalis
TGCAACGAACAATTGATTGGGAGAAAATTAAATAATAAAGATTATTTAATTTTTAATTAAATTATTTAATTTAGATAGTAATAATAAGTTAGATTTATTATTAATTATAAATTGAGATTAATTAATTTGGCTATTAATAATAAATAATAAATTAGATTTGTTATTAATTAATTAGAAATTTGGCTAATTAGACTTTGGAAGTTCAATTGGATAGTTGGATCAACTTTATGCCCAACATAAGAAATGAGTCCATTGGATTTTGGAAGACCAATGAGTCATGGCTCAGTATTAGGGTTCATGGAAGAGTCCATGAACTCAAACCCATGAAATGAGAGCTGAACAATTAATTATGAAAATTAAAAAGAATTTTTTAATTTTCATAATTAAAATTAGAGAATTTAAAAGCCCTTAGGTTTTGCCCTTATATAAGAAAACTTATGGTCAAACCTTGAGGAAGTAAGTCATGGCCTTCCTCTCCTCCCTCTCCTCTTAAGAGCAAAAAAAAGAGTTTTCTTTTGAGTTCTCCCAAAAGGTACCCAAACACCAGCTCGTAGTAGATAGAGAATAGCTTGAAAGATTATATGGTGGCCTTCCAACGTCCTCTTTATTCCTTTGTCATCCCAAAGGTAAGTTTTTCGAAAACTATTTTTTTGTTAAAATTTTTTTTTAATCAAAAGTCACCATTGCAATCCGATTTTCTAATCAATGCGCCTACTTTCGCTGCGCCAAGTTCTGAATTTTTCTACAAAGCCCTCAAGGGTTCGCTTTTGGTTTCACTCAAAAGGCCTCATACCAATGGATATATTGTCCCTCACTTATATACACATGATCTTTTCTTGTCTAGCCAATGTAGTTCTTTGAACGTAATGCCAACAATCCTCCTCTCGAACAAAGGACCACCAGAGCCTCCCCTCAAATAGGGATTTTTACATGACTATATGTCTTTAAGGCTCGCCTACTTTTTCCTTCTTTGGCACCTAAGGACTGTACCTGACATTGCTGAGTCAGAGGCATGGTTCTGATACCACTTGTTAGAGATGGCGACAACTCCACATCTAAACAATGGTATGGTATTGTCCACTTCAGGCATAAGTCATCATGGCTTTGCTTTTGGTTTCACCCAAAAGGCCTCATACCAATGAAGATATTGTCCTTCACTTTATACCCATAATATTTCCCTTGGCTAGCCAATGTGGAACTTTGGACGCAATTCCTACAGTGAGGAGTTGCAGATTGCATGCAAAATGATGAACATGTGATGGAAGCCATTGATGAACTCGTAAGGAAAGAGAGACACAAAATTTGGCGTGGTGAAGTGTACGTGGAAATGAGAAGAAGAAATTAATGCTAGCAAGTTCATGGCCATCGCAAGCTTAAATAGGTAGATCATGACCCTTCCAGATTTGTAGAAATGAATGATTTGTTTCTTCTACATATGTGGATCAACAACATCCACAGAAACGAATGATTTGTTTCTTCTACATATGTGGATCAACAACATCCACATATGTGGAACAATTGACTTTCTCCTTCCACGGTGGCGTGTAGCAAACAAAGACAACAGTGAGCCATGGACAACGACCACAAATAGTGGCAAAGTCTGCCGGAGAAAATGGTGAGGAGGAAGTGGAAGGGAGAAAGGCAAGAAAGAAAAAAAGAGGGCCACATTAGCAATTTAATCAACAAAAGTACCACAACATCAAAGTTAAATAGTCACCACATCAGTATTCTGTTAAGTCAACTAGCGTTGAAATGAAGTGAGGGATTATTTTCTAAAACTTAGAGACTAAAGTCTATCTTTTGAAACCTTAAGGACTAAATAAACATCAATTTTAAACTTCAGGGACTAAAAGTGTATTTTACCCTAATTAGAATTAATAATGAATTTTAAAAGGGGTTTGAATCCTTAAAGTTTTTCAATCTATCCATCTCCTACATGTCTGTATATTCTCTCTCTATTTCTTTCTACCACAATTAGCTCTTTCTTTTAGTGTGCTTCTTTTCATCTCTCCATTTCTTTTTTTTTTAATTTTATAGATTTAGTATTGTCAAATCACACAATGACCATTGAGTATCTCGATTTATAAGAGTTGTAAAGAAGTGTTATTTGTAATTACATGCCTTTGAATCTTACAAAGTGGTTTGATATCAAACATCAAATTGAATGTGAGCAATGTTTGAGAAATTTTTTTTAAATAAAAGTACCAATCTTTCCTATAAATGTTTATAAATTATTTTATAATTAGTATTATTATTATTTTTATTCTAAGAGTTTGTGCATGATTTTAGTTTTGTAATTTAATTGTTGCTGTTTTAAAATTTATCAATTTAAATATTATTATTCATCGATTTTCTTTCTTTTAACATTAAGAAATGATACTATTATTTTTAGATTTATTAAAATAAAAATGAATTTTTTAGTAAGTTTGTAATTTCATTTTCTTAAAATATTTTATCTTTAATAATGGAATTGTAATTGAGTTGAAATTTCAAAAGTTTTATAACTTCTTTACGTTTATTATCTAGCAATTTATAGACAATTTTTTTTATTGCTATAGATTTTTTTTTTCAAATATACCACAATGTTTTTTTAATATTTTGTTGATGTTAGTAAAAAATTAAATAAAAAATATAATTACATTGAATGCACGTGGTAATAGACTAGTTGTTCAAAATGCCCCTAAATTTTGAGGTTAATTTCAATTATGTCCCTATTGTTTAAAAATTTTCACTTTTACCCTTGGCTTTTCCGGATGAAATGAGTGGCATCATTTGACATGATTACTAATTTGTATAGAAACAATGATTGACACTCCGAGTAGCATAACCACTTAGGCAATCACTAATATGGGGTTGGGTAAAAGTGATTGCCTAATGATTATCAATACATGCAACGTTTGTTCATTTATTAGAAGAGTCACCTCTACCATTGTTAAGTTTACAACTTAGCGAACCTTGTTAGTTTCTATCACTTGTTTTAGCATAAAATTGTTTAGTTTCTTCACTGGTGTCCTCATGGGGATGCCCAGACCTGAAAGAAAGCAGAAATGTGGTTGGGGGTGGTTGGTCCACACTCCAATGCTCAAGTTAGTGGAATGACCGACGTTGGAGAAAGTAATTGAAAATTTTCAATTTGCGTACCTCCTTACTGTGGCCTAGGGTCCTTCTTATAGTGGTAAGAGGAGTCTCCAACGGAGGTGGTTACCACTTGGTCCGTCGAAGGTTATGGTAGGAGGCAATCCATTAATCGGAGGAAGAATTTTCTCTTGACTGCATTTCCCCCGGTGCCCTTTTTGGACACGAGGTTAGTTAGCTGTGCAGCCTCGAGTTCCACACATCACCCTACCTCGGATCTTTTCGAGGTCGCTTGTCGTGGCATGTGCTTGGGACGCGTGGCACTCCCTGGACGGTCTAGTTGCCCACCGACGTGTAGGTGCCTAACAATGGCCCCCACTCTGCGGGGTCTGTCCCTTTAGATTAGGCCTTGGAGTACATTCCAATTTTCCATGGGCTTTTCCATCATGTTTTCTCTTTCGCCCGAGGATGGACTCGGTTCTCGATTTCCTCATACCGAGGTTCCCGTTAGCCCGAACCACCGTGTCCTTCTATGAATCGGGGTGATTCAGGTGATGAGCATTAGCCATTGATCCGTGAAGCATCTAATGGTGGAGCGGCACTCCATGAGGGCTATTTAAGGGAGGTTCTTGTCACTCGGAAGACTCACGAGCTCAACCCTCTCAATCCGCGCCACCAGCTCTACTTCGTCACAGGTCAGAATTTCTTCTTCTTTCTTTTCTTTCTTAACTTCTCTGAAATGTCTGAGGAAGGCGACAACTTTTCGTTTACAAATGACAATAGAGGTGGCCTCTCCCGAGGTTTCCACCTCAGGTTGGGAGGTGGTCCCTTCTCCCCCCCGTCGAGCGAGCCTCTGGCCGGTTGTCCTCTGGTGCTCGCACCAGCCTCAGGGAGAGATATTCCATCCCCGATAACGTGGATACTAAGTTGCCCGTGGCTGGTGAGACGCTTGAAAAAACACCTCCGAGGAGCGTTTCCTTCTACCTCCAAATGTTCGAGAGGGGGATTAGGCTCACTCTTCCTCCCTTCGTTCAGGCCTTTCTGTCCTCGGTCATGCTTGCACCAGAGCAGATCACCCCCTACGGCTTGGGGACTTTGCTGGGATGCTACGTGCTCTGGCAGTGCCTTGCCAAGACCACCCTTGAAGTCGGCCAGGCGCTCAGTGCCTTTTCTGTGAAGGTTCATCCCAGGCTTCACGGCTACCTTTACATTTTGGCACGTCCTAGCAGAAAGATGAAGATTTGCGGCCCTTCGTCGATAAAGAAGTGGAAGGACCACTAGTTTTACGTTTATGGGGAATGACTCGCCCTTAACGCTGATGGCAGACATCTGTTTGAAGTCCCGATTGAGTTCGGGTACCTCGCAAGTTTGATTATTCCAGCTCTGCTGGGGCTGTGGTCTCCGATTACTACTGATTGTTTCTTCTCTACCTTGCAGGTCTTCCCACTTCCCCCGAGCCACTCTCCGAAGTCTCCCTCAGGGTGTTGGAAGCAGCTTCAAGACTCTCCGACAAGGTCTGCCATAAGGACGTGCTCCTGTGAGAGGAATCTCTTTCCCAGCATGGCCTTCTGGTCCCCCCCGTTCAGGGTAAGCTTCCTTAGCTCACTTTCTTGGTCTTTTCAAACCTAGTACTAACCCTGAATGCATACCTTCGCCTCAGTCTCTAAAGAAATGCCAACCAAGTGTTTCGAATTTCGGGAGAGGCTTCGCGCCAAACGTATGAGGTTGGCAGGCGGCGCCGAGCCATTGACACGTCGTGCTAGGACTAAGTTGCCTTCGTAGGGACTCTCCTCGGTTCTGCCCCAGCCTTCCCCGTGCCCCGAGGTGTCTGTGCTTCCCTCGTCTTTTGTCTCTCCTAGAGGATCCGCGTTGTGCCTCCTTCTCTGGTGGTCAACCATCCACGTTCTGACGATGAGGCGATCTCCCCCCATCCTCAAAATCAGAGAAAAAAATATCCACCTGTGGATATTCTTTTCTCTGATTTTGAGCCTCCCCCAAGCCCGAGAACAGCTGCCCGCTTGGATTTCAGGGTCTCGCTGCTCATTAGTTCCCCTACCCCTAAAGTGCAGGAGGCTATTGTCGCTGCTGTCAATTCCATGACAAGTTGTGCATTAGATGGAGTGGCCTCCAGCTCTCGGAGTGTCGACCAGTTGCTGAGCCGCGACATTCACAACATGGCTAAGGTTCAGTTCTCCTTCCCTTCCCCTCTCTTTTTTTTGAACTGCTTGGCCTCTAGTGACCTTTCTTACTTGTGTAGGCTCTAGTCACTTTTTTTCAGGCGGCCGTAGTGACCAACCTTGAACTTCGAGAACGAACCAACCAGGGCGTGACTGACCAGGCCAGGCTTCAAACAGTTGAGGAGGGGAGACTTTCCGCTGAAGTGAGACTGTGGTCGCTTGTGCCGAGGCTGAAGCGTAGGAAGTTGGGCTCCATGAATAACGAACTTGAGGACGCGTGAGTGCTAATTACATGCTGAGATCCAACGAGAGGTGCAAGACGCCCTGTATGGCAGCAAGTCAGCAGAGGGCTTGGCTACCCTTGCAACTGAGGAGAAGAGGGTTGCTAAAAAGAAACTCGCCCACCCTAAGCTCACTCTATCTGACCCTGCTCTGCTGGTGGCGACCTTCAAAGTTCACCCCGGGAGTTAAGACGCTTAGAAGGAATGGGCGGCTGGGGGGCTGGACTTTGCCCTAGAGAAAGTTGAGAAGCAATACCCCGATCTTGATAGCAAGGCGATTCGGGCAGCATACGATGCTGCCTGGGCTGCCCTCGCTCGAAGTCCTGCTGCCAAGGAGGCATCTCACGCTGAAGATGCTCCTCTGCACCTATATGACCCGCCGCCCGGAGAGGTCGACCTGGACCGCCTTGGGGATATCTTAGTTTAGGGTCAGCTTGCATCTTAGGCACCCCTCTTTCCTTATTTCCTCCCTATTTTGTTATCGGTTTACTCTCCATGATGTATGAACTACTTTTGATAATGAAGAGGTTAAAATAATTCGTTGTCTTCTCACTTTTCCTTACATGTATTACCTCGGCTCGTTTGTTCATCCGAGCGTCTTGCGCACACTGTTGAGGTATCTGCAGGGCACCTATCGATGCATCGAATCTCTAATTCCCCAAATCTCCCAGTCTTCGAGGGCTCGTATCGCGCGCTCCACGAATCGCTACCAATCTACCTTCGGGGATTTTCCCTTTATAAGAAGGGGCTTTCCCTCCCGTTTTCATCTTCGTCCCCCACCTCATTTCGACTGCCATGTCTCTAACGAAATCCTGCTTGATAGAGAAGACTCCTCCCGTTCCTTCTGGGACGTCGTTCGCTTCTCCTCCTTGTTGGATCGGATGAGGACTGAGATTGCAGAAAACGATGATCGCTAGGTGGCTCTGGCGGAGTACATCGCCTGGGAGAGGAATGAGTAGGAAATGCGACTCACTGCCCATAATGAAGTTGTAGCTCGCCTGTCTGAAGACCTCTGACGGGTCGTCCACTAGGGCTTCGCGCTGGACCTCGAATTCCGTGCTATGGAGGTTCAGTTGGAACTCCTACGAGGTGACTGCATATCTTCTTGCCATGAAAGTGGCATCACCCGGGACCCCGTCGAGCCCCCACTGCCCGACGCAAGGTAGAGGAGGAGGTGCAGACCCGAAGAAGCATGTGCCGAGGTCCCTTCTTTCGGGGCGAGGGTAGGACGATCGTGCTCTCCCCACTGGTCCAAGTTTGGCTCGTCTGTTCGAACGACCCTGCGGGGGCCCCGCGGAGGGGCTGGACGCACTTCCCTTTTTCATCGCCGCCTCTCGAGAGGCCCTACTTAGCCATGACAAGTAGACGACTTATCGGCGGGGCCTCTACTACAGTGTTTCCTTTTCTTTTTCTTATTGTAAAAATACCGACCTTCAGTTCGGCCCGTTGTCTCTTTTCGATTAATAAAACATGCCTTTTAACTGTCTTTAATGTTGGTGGGCTGGGTTTGCCTTATGCTCGTCCAAATGTTGGGTCATCGCGACCATTCAATGTGCTGTGGCCGTGGCTCTTGCTCAAACGTGACTTCAACGCATGACGTTTGGGGTACCGGGTGGCGAGTCGTTCCAAATCCTCGATTGGTCTCCCAAAGTTGACGCCTTTTCGATTTGACTCTTCTGCTCGACTTCGATTTAAAGAGGGTTCCTCTCTCATTTCTCATTGCCTTATCTCTCCCTCCTCTAATCCCAAACTTCCAAACATGTCTTTCACTACGTTGTTGGAGAAGATAGACGCGGCCCTCGTAGAGTGTCGGGCAACATGCAGGCAGTTAGAAGAAGCCTCCGGTCAGGAGGTTGCCGCATTCCAGCGTACGATAGATGCCTTTCGAGTTATGACCCAAATGGTTGACGAGGTGGAGGCCATGCAGGCGGGTGCCTTTCAGCCATCACCGACATGGAGTGGACGGAGGAGCTCCTCCTTTGTTAGCAGAACGACGCGCTCTTTATGCAGGAGTGCGGCCGACCTGCTGGCAAGGGAGGCAGTGGCGGCGACACGAGCAGCGAACATAGCCTCTTCAGAGGATGAGGAGGACTAGCCTCCACTTTTATGTATCAATCCCCTCCCCCTCTATCTTATGAAATATTATTTTTCTTTTCATTTTGTTTCGCCTACTTTCAGACTCTTTTCTTCTATACTTCTTTGCTGCCTCAAGAACAAGGAACATAGAAAGCTACGTTAACTATTACTTGAGAGAATAATATAACTCGTCGAAATTTTAGGAACTCATGCATTTAATAACAATGCCACCCCAAAAAGTACATAAGCAATTAACAAGAACGCATCATATTTCATAAACTACAAACTCTACATGTGACTGGTGACTAGACGCCCTCATTCGAGGGTCATCAGAGGGGTGGTAGACGTTGTACCTCGAAAGTCACCACATGGTCAATACCCAATAGCTGTCAACCGACTAGTTGGTTATTGGAAATACCGTCGTAAATGTTCAGCATTCCACGTGTGGCAGAGTGCTTTCTCGTAGGGGTTGATGAGCTCGTAGGTCCCTCTCTAGCGGACAACTGTCACCTTGTACGGGCCCTCCTAGGTGGGTTCTAGGGCGCCGCGGTGTTGTAGCACTTTCCGCAGGACGAGGTCCCCGATCTTGAACCGCTGCGGTCGAACTCGCATGTTGTAAAACTGCTCCATCCGCTGCCGGTATTCGACATGCCAAAGTCTGACATTTGTGCACAATTCTTCTAAAAAATCAAGGTTTAACCTCACGACTTCGTCGTTCGGGGGTTCCGAGAACCCTGAGGTTCGATAGGTTAGGAGGCCCATCTCAATCGGAACAACTGCCTCCGCCCCACATGTTAGGGAGAATGAGGTTTTTCCCGTTGCAATTCGAGCTGTTATACGATACGACACGAGTACAGCAGGTAGCTCCTCTACTTAGGCTCCTTTGAGCTCTTCTAAGCATGTTTTAAGCCCCCGCTTGATGATCTTGTTTACTGCTTCAACCTCTCTGTTAGCCTGGTGGTGAGTTGGAGACGAGGTGAAATGTCAGATCCCCAACCTGGCACAAAATTATTTAAACCGGGCATTATCGAACTGACGACCGTTGTCAGAGATGATCGCATAAGGTATCCCAAATCGGCAGACTATATTTCTCCACACAAAGGTCATGACCTTATGCTCGGATATGGTGACGAGTGGTTGGGCTTCTGACCATTTAGTAAAATAGTCAACCGCCACCACGACGAACTTGGTCTGGCATTTTCTCGTGGGAAGTGGGCCAATGAGATCGATTCCCCATTGAGCAAAAGGCCAGGGGCTCTCAATCGGCGTAAGCTCGGCAGGTGGTTTGCTCAGGATCACGGTGAACTTCTGGCATTGGTCGCATTGGTGTGCGAAAGCTCGCGAGTTGGCCCTCATTATAGGCCAATAATAGCCTTGTTGAAATAACTTTGTGGCTAGTGATCGACCCCTGGAGTGGTCTCCGCATATTCCTTCATGGGTTTTCCTTAGGGTGTAGTTCGCTTCTTCAGGGCCGAGACACCTCAAGAGTGGCAGCGAGAAGCTATGGTTATACATTGTCCCATCTACGAGCAAGTAT
This sequence comes from Telfairia occidentalis, assembly GCA_026257165.2. Lineage (NCBI taxonomy): Eukaryota > Viridiplantae > Streptophyta > Magnoliopsida > Cucurbitales > Cucurbitaceae > Telfairia > Telfairia occidentalis. The sequence goes on from JAOANK020182108.1 coordinate 9,147, forward strand.
CGAGAAGCTTGGTGTCTTATCTTATGCGCCTCTAGGCAGTCCGTGGGTTCTTCGCCCTAGAGGAACTTGAGGATAGGGTCCATCTAGCAATAGAGGCATTTTTGCGCGCACGCGGCTTCCTCCTCGGCAGCCAGTCGTGGTTGGTATTCGACGGTTACCGTTCGTAGAAGATCGGAACTCCGCGGCCCACTTCATGAGTCTTCCTGAGACCTCCAACTTATGTAGAATTTGTCTCAAGGGTAGGTCCGTGAGCACGGTTATTTGGTGAGCCTGGAAGTAGGGGCGGAGCCTAAGGGTTGAGACAACGAGGGCAAGGCCAATTTCTGCAGAGCCGGGTACCTGACCTCGACTTTTGTCAGGGCTTTGCTTATATAGTAGAAAGGCTTTTGGACCCCTCCTTCGTCTTTGACCATGGCGGAGCTGACTGCGGTGTCAGAGATGGCCAAATAGAGTCAGAGTTGGTCTCCTTGGGTGGGCTTAGCTAGGAGCGGTATCAAACTCAAGTACTCTTTTAGCTGAGTCAGGGCGTGGTCACACTCCTTAGTCCATTCGAATGGCCCCCTCTTTCTTAGTACCTTGAAGAACGGTAGGCACTTATCGGTGGCTCGGGATAAAAATCGATTTAGGGCGGTGATTCTCCCGTTAAGCCCCTGCATCTACTTAAGGGTCTTGGGAGGTTCCATGTCGAGGATCGCCCTGACCTTATCGGGATTAGGATCAATGCCTCGCTGGTAAACCATGAATCCCAAGAACTTTTTCGAGGAGACCTCAAAAGCACATTTTTCTGGGTTCAGCTTTATCCGGTACCGCCGGAGGACGTCAAACATCTCGGCCAGGTTGACCTCATATCTATCTATGGTTAGCCTTTTAATCAACGTGTCGTCCACATAGACTTTCGTGTTGCGACCTATCTAATTGAAAAACATTAGGTTGACCATCCTCTAGTAGGTGGCTTCGGAGTTCTTGAGATCGAATGACATCACCTTATAGTAGTACAACCCTTGGTCAATCACGAACGAGGTGTGTTTCTGGTTTAGCACGTGCATCTTTATCTGATTATATCCTGAGTAGGCATCCATGAATGACAAGAGTTGGTGCCCTGCCGTCGCGTCGACGAGCTGATCTATCTTTGGTAGCAGGAAGCAGTCCTTAGGGTAGGCTTTGTTCAAGCTGGTAAAATCCAAGTGCATGCGCCATTTCTCTTCGCTTTCTTTACCAAGACCACGTTTGACAACCAGTCCGGTAATGGGACTCTTTAATGAAGCTAGTGTCCTGTAGTTTTTGCACCTCGGCTTTAATGGTCGTGCTTCTTGCAGCATCAATGGGGTAGTGTTTTTGCTTGACAGGGCGGTATGTCGGATCGATATTCAGCCGGTGGACCATGATAAGGGGGTCGATCCCTGGCATGGCTTCATGTGACCAGGCAAACATGTCAGCGTTACTCTAAAGGAAATTGATCAAGCTTTCCCTATGCCGGGATTCCAACTTGGTTCGTACGTTGATTTGCTCGCTTGAATTCAACAAGGGGATCCGTTCTAGCTCCTCTGCAGAGCTTAATGGCAGGTCATCCTATAGCTCGGCTCGTTCGGCTGGTGGCAAGGAAGCCGTGCGGGGCTCAATAGCGCATGTCGTAGGAATCTTTTTAAGCACCAACATGTAGCATTCCCGCGAGGCGCGCTGCTCACCCCGTACCATTCCCATGCCATTCGGTGTGGGGAACTTTATAACCTGATGATATGTGGACAAGACTCCTCCCAGCGAATGGATTGTCGGGTGTCCCAAGATGGCATTGTAAGCTGACGTCTCATCTACAACCATGAATTTCAGCATCTTGGTGATCTGCATTGATCCCTCTCTCAAGCCAATTGGAAGCTCGACACACCCTTCTGGGGTAACTCTTTCCCTAGAGAAGTCGACTAGCAGGGTTAGGCTTGGTTTCAGCTGTCCTCGCAACCAAGCTTCGTGTAGGTCGAGTATGACAGGATGTTCGTGGAAGCCCTGTCTGTGACGAGAACACGAAACACCTTCACATGGTCGATCTCGGCTTGGATAACGAGGGCATCGTTGTGCGGGTTATGATATCCTCTAACATCCCCATCGTCGAAGATCACAGGCACGACTAGTTTATGAGGTGTGTAAGCACAAACCTCATGCCTACCTTCTAGGGCCAGCGCCTTTCTCTTCTAGCTGGAGTAGCCCCCTGACCATCCTCCAAAGATCATGTAGATCTTGATGGGACGAGCTCCCCTGGGTGACCGAGACCTTTCCCATTCGACACCAGCGGGGCGTCTATTGCTTTCTGGCGGGCCACAAACTTCTTTAAGTAACTCCGCTGGATGAGGATCTCAATCTGCTTCTTCAGCTCGTAGCAGTCAGAGGTGTCATAGCCGTGATCCTTATGAAATAGACAGTATTTGGATCTGTCCCGTTTGTGCGACCCAATTCACATTCGTCCGAGATTGGAGAACAAACCCACCTCCTCTGTCGCCGCGTATATTTCTGCAATCGGTACGGTGGTGAGGGTGTACTTTTTGAACCTTAGCCCCCGGCTAGAGCGCCTCTCTTCGCGTCTCTGATCACTTCGCCAGTCCTTGCGCTCATGTGCTCGAAACAACGAAGGGTCAGTGACTTTATCTTTTCTCTTCAGAGGGGTGGTCGAGACGGACAACTTCGTTGATATCTTCTTTGAGATAAGCAGATCCTCCACGGTCATTAAGCCATTGGCGTGAGCGAGAAGCTCGACGAACGTCTTCGGCTTGTGCATTGTAACGTATTGCAACATTTATGGGTGCGTGCAACAACTTGTGAAAGTGACAATGATTACTTTGTCCAGTATTCGCTGACCCGTAGTGCCTCCCGCTTAAATCGAGTGACGAACTGTCGTAATGTCTTGCCCTCCATTTGGGTTTGAGCCATCAGGTGGCTCGATGGCCGGCGATCTTCACTGCTGCCCAGGAATTGGTCGACAAACAGTTTGACCAACTCTTTGAAGCAGGTGATTATGCCTGGTTGCCGTTTTCGATACCAGGCTCGTGCTGCCCCAGTTAACGTGATGGAGAATGCTTGATACCTGATAACGTCTGGCCGATGTAGTTCCATCTTGGCACGATAGGTATCTACATGCTCGACAGGGTCCGAGGTCCCATCATATGGCTTTATGACGAGGCCCTTAAATTTCTTCGGTACTTCAGGGTCCATTACCTCCGTGGTGAAAGGTTCCAAGCCTGGCTTCAGTATCTGCTTAGCAGCAACCACCCCAAGGCTTTTTCTGTTGCTGATCCCTTCTGCAAGTCTCTGATCTCTTAGCGAAAATTCGCCTTGAGTTCGGCTTTGACTTTTTCTTGGGCATCCTCCTAGTCGGGCTTGCTGGATACGTTTGTGTAGCTGCTCCGGCTGCAAGATGTGTTGCGTTTCTGCCTTTTGGCTTTGATCTTATCTCGTAGGTCGGACTGGGATTGGTTTAAAGAGCCGACTTGGGCATGGTTGCGCCCTAAGGCCTCAATCTGTCCCACACCCACGACCTCTCTCTCTCCGCCTTACCGAGGTGTGGGTAGATTCGGCTGGAACGTCACCGCTCTTTCATTCACGGACTGGGATCGGCATCGGTCGGTGTCAGACCTTGCCATCTTAGCTAAATTGAAGCTTTAAAAAAACGTCCTTACATAGACGACGCCAAAATGTTTCGGCACGAGTGTGCCTCCACGTCCTCACGGGGATGCCCAAACCTAAAAGAAAGCAGAAACGTGGTTGAGGGTGGTTTTGGTCCACACTTCGATGCTCGAGTTAGTGGAATGACCGACGTTGGAGAAAGTAAGTGAAAATGTCTCTATTTGCGTACCTCCTTACTGTGGCCTATGGTCCTTCTTATAGTGGTCAGAGGAGTCTCCGATGGTGGTGGTTACCAACTAGTCCGCCGAAGGTTATGGTAGAAGGCAATCTGTTAATCGGAGGCATAATTCTCTCTTGACCGCGCTTCCCGCGGTGCCATTTTTTGATGCGGGGTTAGTTAGCCATGCAGCCTCGAGTTCCACACATCTCCCACCTCGAATCTCTCCAAGGTTGCTTGTCGTGGCGTGTGCTTGGGACGCGTGGCACTCTCTGGGTGATCCAGGTGCCCACCGACGTGCAGGAGCCCAACAAGGAACATATAGGTTAAGAGTAGAAGTGAAACTTTTAAAATATATGAGTATGATTGAAATGAACCTCAATGTTTATGAACATTTTGAACACTTTAACCTAAATTTTATCGTATTTTTTATGGAATGACCTAATTGAGAATTTTAATAGATAACATTGAGAATTTTAAAAGATTAAGGACAAAATTAAAAAGTACATAAAAAGATCAAGCACCGTTTGTTATATTTTACCCATTTAATTTTTTTTTATATGATCAATACTTCAGTTTACTTTGCAGATATTAAGGATGCTTGAATAGGAATGACAGAATTCTTTAGTATTCTAATCCCAATTAGAACTACATGTATATTTTGACTGTCAATTATCTTCAACATTTTTGAATACTAGATTTTCTCATGTCATCTTTTGGGGAAATGAACCAAAGTTTTTTGAGCATACAAATGCAATCTGGACAACAATTATTTTGCAAGAATCAGTTGATTTGAAAAACCAAAACTCTTCCATCAGTCTGTAAAATAATGAAAAAACAATTTAGGATGGAAAAGGATTAAAAATCGAGTTTCAACTCCTAATAATAAGTGCCACAATATTACAAATTTGAAAGTAGAATTGTAACATCAATAATTTAAAAAAAATAAATAGTGGTTTTTAAGATTTTCCTTTTTATTAAAGCACTTAGGGTAGATTTAAAAGTGCCTTTGATATGGACAAAAATACTTTCAACATATCTAAAATCACTTCACTTAAAACCATTATGTTTAAAAGTGATTTACAAGTGTTCTTTACAGGAAAAAAAAAATCTTAAAATTCTTCATGAGAGATAACTTGTGTAGAATGATTTTTATTTAAGTGATTGGTCGGGGAAGCTCACCTTTAAGATTGGAGAACCAAACATCAAAATTATTTTTAAGAGTGGAGAACCAAATATCAAATTACTTTTTTTTTAGTTCAACCATATATGGAGGGAGAGATTCAAACCCACGACCTTTTGGTCCGAAAGATATACCTTAATCAATTGAACTATACTCGATTTGGAAAAAAAAAATTACTTTGATATTTGTATGTGTAATGTATAATTCAATTTGCATCCCTGTCAGTTCATTCTATTGAGAAAAAGAAACGGTGTGAAAAAATATATCAACGTCATGATGGTCCCATATTAATTATGGGAAAATAGATCATAAATTTTGCATACAATCCAATAGGGGCATTGATTATACATTGGGAATTAAATGTCTTGAACAGCCATACCCTTCTTGACTGAAATCCTAAATCACAAAAAAATTCCACAGGATGGAGAGTGATTAGGAATTGAATTGCACGATCTCCTGCCATAATACCTCCAATTATGCATTGTTTTCTCTGCACAAAAAATCAATATTCCTAAGTGCTTGCCAAAAAATCAATGGTTTAAATTAATAAGGTTTCTTGAACATTAAAAAGATTTATACCCATTTGGTAAGACTAATCTCTTTATCTGGAATAGCGAAGTTGACTAGTACATCCGTTAGAGTAACACAAACTGTAACGTAGAGATGATGGTAATATGAAAAGATAAAAGAAGCATGAATTAGAGAGTTATATATCTATATATATATATCAATTCAATTGGTTAAAGCATATCTTTCTGACCAAGAGATCGTGAGCTCGAATCTCTACTTCATATTATATTGTTGACCTCAATATATATATATATATATATATGTATGATTACCTATGTAATTACTTAACTCGTTCGCAATCGATGCGAACAATTGTGAATCAATTGAGACAAAGGTTGAATAGTCAATTGCGCCTCTATTATCGATCCCTTCCAAAGGTGACAATGCCAAGTTACAACACCACACGGGCCGATTCACTGATTAAAAAACATGACATGTAATTGACATCAAAGAAATGTCATTTGAAATAATTTTGAATACCAAGAAAAAACAAGAACATTGTTGGGATGAAATTAAAGATTTGAAAGAAGCAATGAAAAAGAGAGAAAATGAAAGAGTAGAAATTAAGGAGGGCATATACTAACCATTGTAAGTCTGAAATTCAAGGAGGACAAGGCTTAGAAGTTGTGCAAGACAGAAGGTCAATGAACAAGAACGGTAATAGTTCATGTAAGTGTTGAATAAGGGGAGGTCAATACTGAAATGCTGAATCCGATCAGAGAAAAAGTGGTTGAAGAATTGAGGCAAAATTTGCAGCGTTACGGTGAAGTGAGCGCAACGGAGAACGATCGACAGCATCTCTGGTGAGCATTCGAGGTCCGCTTTCCCTCTCTCGCCACCGCCGCTGCCGGCGGAGAGTACACTGGTTGCATCCAACAGACGACCAACGTTGTGAAGCTTGAATAGGAGCATCCTAATTTCTGCAAATTACTTTGGTTTTCACTTTCTCAAGGACTTTAAAACAACATAGCCTAATTCTCTCCAATTCAATTCCCCTACCTCCTTTTTTATATGCAACTTTTAGAGTCTTTTGGTTAAAATTTTGTTTAGTATTTTAACTAATTAAAAATAATTTTTAATATTTTTAATAATCTGAAGTGGTTTGGAAAATTCTAAGAAGAAAAAAAAAAGTACACTTAAACGTACTTTTAAATGAAGTGTTTAATTAATTAACTTTCACTATCCCAAATTACTTATATAATAAGGGTTTCAATTAAGAACAATTTTCAAAAATCATGTCAAACTTACCTTTAGTCCTTGTCTGTGAACTTAGAAAAGAACTTTATTTTGTAAATATTTCAAGATTAGAGGTTCTAAAGGGTATAGGTCACTGAAGAGAAGAAAAGTAAAAAAATTGGTATTTGTAATGGGTAGCAAAAAAAATTGCTATAGTTATAAATATAGCAACTAGTTTTAAGTTTTGTAAATATAGCAAATTTTTTTGAAAATTGATTTCCATCTTTTAGTTATTCCATTTTTACCCTCCTTATTTTCAGATCATGTGATATATCTAATATAAATTATATCATTGATATACCTAATATTAAGTATATCAATAATATACATATATCGTTGATATATTTAGATAAAATATATCAATTGTATACTAAATCAAAGATATACTTAATATGAAGTATATTAATGACATATTAAATTACGAAATATTTTTTTTTACTTGTTTTACTCCTTTAATTTCATTTTTCAAATAAATTTTCATATTCTTGTTAACTTTCGTTTTATTAAAAAAAAATAATATTTCATTTGTCGCTTTCTTTTTTTATTTAGTTTCTCGTTTATTATTTTCATTAATTCTTTAACTAAAATTTAGAAGTACTTATAGAAAAACTATTAACCGTAGACACAATAGAGATTACTGAAAACTTAATTAGAAAAAAGTTGATTAAAGATATGCTTTGAATAGTGATATATATATCTAATATTAAGTATATACTTTTTATTAAATATATCAAGAAAATAATAT
>JAOANK020182298.1:0-16694 GCA_026257165.2 Telfairia occidentalis
TGACATTAAACAATGGCTATCGACCCAATTCCAAATGAAAGATTTGGGAGAGGCTCAGTTTGTTCTTGGTATCCAAAGCGTTCGGAATCGCAAGAACAAAACGTTAGCCATGTCTTAGGCATCCTATGTTGACAAGATGTTGTCATGGTATAAGATGCAGGATTCCAAGAGGGGGTTGTTACCTTTTCGGCATGGGGTCCATTTGTGTAAGGAACAGTGTCGTAAGACACCTCAAGAAGTTGTGGATATGAAACGGGTTTTCTATGCATGGTCCTCTCTGCATAAGTATAATACTAAGGATTCTCTATGAGATTTTTTATTCTCTACATGATATAATATTGAGGTCCTCCATGAGAATGTGTTCTTTTCTTTGCATGTTTATTATACTGAGGTCCTCCATGAGAATATTTCCTCTGCATGAATATTGTATTGAGATCCTCCATGAGATTTAGTATCTATGAATGGTATTGTACTTGGGTTCTCCATGAGATGTTTCTCTACTTGTTTGTTGTTGAGATCCCCCCTGAGATTGCCTATTTTGCATGTTATTTGTGTGTGATGCATGTCTGACCCCGGGGGTCGGAGTTACCTACTAGGTATATAATTATATACTCAACCTATTCCCCTTGTTTCTATTTGGGTAACAAGCAGGGTCGTCATGGTGGATGACAAGGAAGGGTTGATAAGTCCATGGTCACTAGGAGAGTCTTCTGCATAATTTTCTATTGACCTTATTACTATTTGGAGTTTTAATGAATTTCTGAACTAAGTACTCAAGTTAGTTCGTTATTGTTTCTTTTTAAATTGGCAGTTTATTTTTAAATATTTGAAATAAAATTATTACCTATTTATGAGTTTTGAATGATTACTTTGTTTGAAAATCTTGTAATGAGCATGCATGCTGGTAGCAACCCTATGAGGTTTAAGTCTAGAATTCGAGTCATTACAATTGGTAGCAAAGCCTAACGATTCTGTAGATTGCTTACATCGTAAGCCTTGTACGTCACCATGGCCATGTAGCAACTGCCTCATCTTCACCAGGTATGCCTTAACTCCAAGTACAAGACAATCGTTAATCTAAGTGAATTGTGATGTGCTACGCGTGTGAATGCACTTTCTTGGTTTTTTTTAATGATGTGTTAGTTTAGGCTGATTTGGGTTTGGTTCTTAGAACATGCCACCTCGCGGCAGATGAATCGAGCATCGTGATTGAGGTAGAGGTAGGGGCCAAGTAGCTTGCTCGCCCACAACACTTGAGGACCAGCCGGTGGAACAACCTAATGAGCAGCCGACAGGTCAGCAAATTCCCCCTTCTACAGAGCCTTTAATGGTAGAGTCCGTGCAAGCATGGTGCAAGCCAGAGTGAGCAGTCAGATTCTGTAGTTCTTAAGGAGTCATGGAAGCATGTCGACCAGGCGAGATACCTAAGGGACTTTAAGAAGTATGACCTCCAAGTTTTCAACAGGGTGGCAGTCGACCCTACCAAGGCAGAGTCCTAGTTGTCCTCCATTGAGTCCATTTTTTGATACATGGACTACCCCGAGGAGTAGAAGGCCTAGTGCGCCATCTTCATGCTATGAGACGATGCGTTACTTTGGTGGGAATTTATTGAATGCTCTTTTGGCGCTTCACCAGCCACGTGGGCCCAGTTCAAAGAAGCATTTTTCCTACAATACTACTTGGGCGCAACAAGATTTGAAAGGAAGGCAGAGTTTCTCAGCCTGAGGCAGGGCAGTCGGACCATGGAGAAATATGAGCCCGAGTTCTCTACGCTATCACGATACGCTTCAGATTTGGTGGACACAGATGCCAAAAAGACTGAGTGTTTCATAATGGGGCTCAAGGACGGGGTACAGGGTATTGTAGCAACCTGATGCGCACAAGATTATGCATCAGTTCTAAAGACAGCCTCCCTGATAAACTCAAAATCCACGGATGTGCAGCAGTCATTGGCCTTGGGGGCTAGCAGTTCCCAAACTGTGGCAGCGTCAGGATCAAGTTTTGAGAAGCAAATGGAAGTTTGAGGCACCAGCGCCCACTCACCCCCAGCGCAGCTTCGCAAGACCTAACCAGAATCCGGGCCAAGGGCAACAGGGCACAAATCGAGATCGACCACCATGTAAGAGCTGCAAAAAGCACCATTGGGGACACTGTACCGTCGGTGGCCGCCAGTGCTTTAAATGCCACTAGGAGGGCCACATCGCGAGAAATTTTGCCAATAATGCAGCATGAGGTACAGGCCAAGCTACGAATTCAGAATGAGGAAAGCAACAGTAGGGAAGGGGTTTATACTACTACTCGTCAAGAGGCCAAAAATTCTGACACAGTGGTAATAGGTACACTACATATTCTAGGACATCTTGGTTTTGTACTTTTTGATTCAGGGTCTTCGCACTCTTTTATTGCTGATTGTTTTGCAAGGGTGGCTAGGCTATTGCTTGAACTCCTAAATTTTTTAATGATTGTCTCCACAACAGTAGGGGTGGTGTTGGTAGCTGGGTAGTGTGTTAGAGATGGTAAGGTGTTTGTGTCTAATTACCATCTAGATGTAAACTTAATAGTGCTAGAAATGTCAAATTTTGATGTCATATTGGGAATGAAGTGGTTGGCTGCGAACCATGCCGTCATTGATTGCTACCATAAGGAAGTGATTTTCATTCCACCTTTGGGGCCGAGCTTCAAATTTACAAGGTCGCAACGAAGAACTATGCAAAGGTCATCTCTGCACTAAAGGCTAGAAGACTAATTAAGCAAGGAGCTTATGGGTTGCTTGCCAGCGTGGTCGACACTAGACATATAGAAGGTTTGGTGGATTCGGCACCATTGGTGCAAGAGTTCGTGGATGAATTCTGAGACGATCTTCTCGGCTTGCCACCAGCCAAGGAAGTAGACTTCTGTATTGAGTTGGAACTAGATACAACACCCATCTCCAAGGCTCCTTACAAAATGACCCCAACCGAACTCAAAGAGTTAAAGACCCAAATATAAGAATTGTTAGATAAGGGGTTCATTCGTCCCAGCGTGTCGCCTTGGAGAGCACTGGTGTTGTTTGTCAAAAAGAAGGATGGGTCCATGAGGTTGTGTATCAACTATCGGAAGTTGAACAAGGTGACAATCAGGAAAAAGAACCTACTGCCACGAATTGATGACTTGTTCGATAAGTTACAAGGAGCTGCTATTTTCTCCAAGATCGATCTATGATCAAGTTACCACCAGTTGAGGATTAGGGACGAGGACATTTCAAAGACGGCTTTCAGGTCCAGATATGGGCATTACGAGTTCGTGGTTATGTCGTTTGGACTAATGAATGCCCTAGCAGTGTTCATGGAACTTATGAATAGAGTGTTCAAGGAGTTCCTCGATACCTTTGTGATAGTGTTCATTGACAACATATTGGTATACTAAAAAATAGAAGAGGAGCATAAGGAACACCTCAGGAAGGTTCTGATGCGTTTAAGGAAGAATAGGTTATATGCCAAATTATCAAGTGTGAGTTTTGGTTACCGAGAGTTTCTATTTTGGGACACGTGGTGGCTAGAGACTGTGTCTCAGTGGATTTGGCCAAGGTGGAGGGAGTGACTAACTGGTCGCGTCCGACTAATGTCAGCGAAGTACGGAGTTTCTTGGGCTTGGTTGGTTACTACCAACGGTTGGTCCGAAACTTTTCTAGCATAGCCTCACAACTAACTTAATTATTGTAAAGGCAAACCGATTTGTGTGGACTGATGAATGTGAGGCAGTTTCCAAGAGCTCAAGAAGAGGTTGGTCATGACACCAGTACTCACAGTGCCGGAAGGGATTGGAAACTTTGTAGTTTATAGTGATGCCTCTAAGAAGGTGTTAAGGTGTGTGTTGATGCAGCATGACAAAGTTATAGCGTATGCATCTCGTCAGCTGAAGGACTATGAGTGTAATTATCCAACACATGACTTGGAACTGGCAGCAGTAGTGTTAGCCTTAAAAATATGGAGACATTATATCTATGGGGAGAAGATCCAAATTTTTACAGACCACCAAAGTTTGAAGTATTTCTCTACTCAGAAGAAGCTAAACATGAGACAACGAAGATGGCTGGAGTTGGTAAAAGATTATAATTGTTTGATCCTTTATCATCTGGGTAATTTTAATGTGGTAGTCGATGCTCTCAACAAGAAGGTGGCACATACAGTTGCCTTGATCACCGAACAAACTCAAATTCATCAGGATTTAAAGGTAATGCAGGTCGCTACCCAACTATCACAGATGTTGGTCACTTCTTGTCTGCGCCAGAGGATTATCGACACGCAACAGGAAGACCCGTACATAATAGAGAGGTTTGAAGTGTGAAGGACAAGACAGATGAAGGATTTCTCATTGTCATTGCATTCTGGACTACTGTTTCAATGACGTTTGTGTATGCCTCAGAGTGACGAACTTAAGATCGAATTGTTGATGAGGCCCACAGGTTGCCTTTTGTGATGCATCCTAGTAGTATAAAGATGAACCAAGATTTGAAACAGGTCTATTGGTGGCCTAACAAGAAAAGAGACGTGGTAGAGTTTGTGAACAAGTGTTTAGTGTGCCAATAGGTGAAAGAACCAAGGTAGAGGCCAGCAGGTCCACTGCAACCTCTAGTTGTGCCACAGTGGAAATGGGAGCATGTCTCCATGGATTTTGTTGTTGGGTTGCCGAGAACCACCAAGAGATACACAGTGATTTGGGTTGTTATTGATAGGCTAACTAAGTCAGTGCATTTCCTGCTAGGGAAGTCTACCTACACCATGGAGAGGTGAGAGCGGTTATATTTGGAAGAGATTGTATGGCTGCAAGGGGTACCTATCTCTATCGTCTCTAATAGGGATCTTCGTTTCACATCTACCTGTTGGCAGAGCCTGTAGAAGGCAATGGGGACACAACTGTGTTTCAGTGTTACTTTTCATCCATAGACAGATGGTCATACTGAGCTCCTGAATCAGACCCCAGAGGATATGTTGATGGCTTGTGTTTTGGATTTTATCGAAAGTTGGGATTCACACCTTCATCTGACAGAGTTTGCTTACAACAACAGTTTTTAGGATATCATAGTTATGTCTCCGTTCGATGCCCTTTACGGAAAGAAGTGAAGAATGCCTGTGTGTTGGGAAAAGATTGGCAAACGCAAGTTGTTAGGACCCTAGTTAGTACAAGCTACGAATGAGGTTGTGAAGACTATTAGGGCAAGAATGCTAATAGCTCAGAGCAGACAAAAGAGTTATGCGACACGCGGTGGGAAGAGTTGGAGTTCGATATATGTGAACATGTGTTTCTACGCATGGCTCCTACGAAGGGGATCCTGAGATTTGGTCGGAAAGGGAAGCTGAGCGCACGATTCATTGGACATTTGAGATCTTGGAGCAGATTGGCCCCGTGGCCTATCGTTTGGCTCTACCACCTTGCCTCTCGATAGTGCACAATGTGTTCCACGTCTCCTTGCAGAGGAAGTACATAGCGAATCCATCACATGCAATAGATTTGAACCATTATATGTTATCGAGAGCTTGAGCTATGAGGAGAAACCCATTTGGATTGTTGCTAGAGAAATGAAGGTACTGTGCAACCAGGAGATAACACTAGTAAAAGTCCTTTGGCAGAATCATTAGTTGGAGGAGGCAACTTGGGAGCTAGAAGAAAAAGTAAGGGCCAAATACCACGAGCTGTTCCAATAGTAGCAACTTTCGTGGATGAAAGTTCTTCAGGTGGGTAAGTTGTAACGTCCTGTTAATTATTAATGATTTTGATTGTTATTTTTTAGATTTTATTTTTTTTTAAATCTTGATGTGATTATTATGTGAGAATTAATTAAGTTATGATAAAAAATTTAATTCCTTTCCTTTTTTGGAAAAGAAAATTAAATAAAACGAGTGGCATTCTTGTAATTATGAGGGAGTAGAGCCAAGGTTTAGGTGTTGGGGAGAACTATAAATTTGTAGCTAAGGCCTAGTCACCAAAACCCTATTCCTATTCCAAGAGAAAAAAGGTCATCCCAAGTTTCCCTTCCGCCATCTCAATTTCATGCCAACCTTCCCCCCTTTCCCCTGCTCAAATTTTATGCTCCCACTTCCCCACACTACTCTTCTCCTCCACACAGCACCCACTTTCAGCGGGAAGAGGGTGACGACAGCAGTAGCAGCGATTGAGGTCGGTAGCGGCGATTGCCAACGTATTTTATTCCTTCTTTTCAACTTTCCCCGACTTTTGTCGCTCTGGTTGAGTTGAAATTTTGGGGACGACTTCCTTATAACCGTCTCATATTCCAACCAGAAGAGGTAAGGTATCGAAGTTCTTGAACTTCGTGTTTCCTCGGGTTTTTCCCATTTTAACCATGTTTCCTTCTCTCTCGGTCTTTCAAAAGGGCAATTTTTGCAAATGAAGGGTCGAAAAGGAGCGTGATGTTGAGATCTACAGTTCGTGGAAGCAGATCGTTGATCAGAGCGACAGTGGACGTTCACGCACAGTAGGAAGCAACTGTGGCGGTGGCGCGTCTGGCACACGCGCCGGAGCTTTTGGCCACGTGTGGAGAAGCACCCGGCGTCCGTTCAAGCTGATCCTGGCTGCCTTTGGTTTCGAGGGTTGTGTAGAGTCGAAATTCGATCCTTGTTCACCTAGATTCCAACGGCGCGTGAACAACACATGGCGGTCTTACAATGGCACATGGAGCGTTCTTTTGGACAGAAGTGTGTTCTGACTCTCTCGGTAATTTTTGCTCCCTAAAAGCCTTAGTTACCTATTTCTTTGTTAGGTTAGTGTTGAATAAAGGCTAATAGGACATTATAGGTGTATATGTGCTTTAGGTGCTAAAGAAATCGACTATCAGGTTACTTGGGATTGCTTGTTGTTTACTGCAACCTAAGGTAGGTGGTTCCACCCTTGGACGAGCCTTCGGGCTTGCTCAGACGACCTATTGAATGGTAGTGTATTTGGTAGCAACTTATACCTCTACATGATGAAAGATGGTGTGGTTTGATGTGATGTTGTTTTATGATGTGATAAACTTACTTTAACATGTAACATATGTGATGATGTATTATGACATGAGGTGAAGTTGAGCATGCGTGAAGTTGGTATTCTCTGCATGATATAATATTGACGTCCTCCATGAGAATGTGTTCTTTTCTCTGCATGTTTATTATACTAAGGTCATCCATGAGAATATTTTCTCTGCATAAATATTGTGTTGAGATCCTCAATGAAATGTAGTATCTCTGAATGGTATTGTACTGGGGTTCTCCATGAGATGTTTTTCTGCTTGTTTGTTGTTGAGATCCCCCATGAGATTGCTTGTTTTGCATGTTATTTGTGTGTGATGCACGTCTGACCCCCGAGGTCGGGGTTACCTACTGGATATATAATTATATACTCAACCTATTCCCCTTGTTTTTTTTTTGGAACAAGCAGGGTCGTCGTGGTGGATGACGAGGAGGGGTTGATAAGGCCATGGTCACCAGCAGAGTCTTTCGCATACTCTTTTTTGGACCTTATTACTATTTGGAGTTTTAATGAATTTCTGAACTAAGTACTCAAGTTAGTTCATTATTGTTTCTTTTTAAATTGGGATCTCGGTTTATTTTTAAATATTTTAAATAAAATTATTACCTGTTTATGAGTTTTGAACTATTACTTTGTTGGAAAATCTTATAACGAGCATGCATGCTGGTAGCGACCCTAGGAGGTTTAAGTCTAGAAGTCCGGTCGTTACAGACTTAGTTTTGCTTAAGTCCACAACTTCCTATAAGGACAATGGAACTCATGTTGGAAGCGTAACCAATTACCTTATGTTATTATAAGTTAATATTTTGGGTTCTAATCATATGTTTTTATGAAACATTGGATGTAATTGTACATTTGGACACTACCTTAGGCGAGAGCTACTTTTTGGGTATATTATATACATTTTACAGACTTTGCAGGTAAAGACACAGCGTAGGTGGCATGACTGGACGTCACTCAAGTGGCCGACCATCAAACTCACTATTTTGGTCATATATGCATTTTGTTCCACTACGCTCACATTTTATGGATCTTAGTGTATTATAAGAGAAACTTTTGTAAAGTCTTTACTATATGATTAATAAAAGCTTTTATGTGTTCTTTTAAAAAGCTTTCACCAAAAGTATAGAAAAGTCTAGGTATGCATGTCATATCGGTCAGATCCTGTTATGTATGGGTCAGGTCGTTACACAAATATATCCCATTGTGAATTTTTGGATGTGCAGTATATGTTCCAACTGCTCCACCACAACGTACTAAGATTGGTCCTCAAAGGAGGTTAGGAATTTATGCTAGATTCGATTCCCCATCAATTATTAGAAATCTTGACCCTCTGACTTGTGACGTATTTACTGTACGATTTGCTTATTACCATTTTTATGAGACAATCTTTTCAACATTAGGCGAGAGGAATTAAGAAGTTGGAAAAATAAATTAATGGTGTGCATTTTTATTTTCTCATTTGGATCCCTGTACAGATCAATGTGAACTAGAAGTTCAAAAAATAATCTATTTATAAAATATAGCAAACCAAATGCTAGATGCATTTACAGATGCTAAAGTGACCAAGTCGTATATACCAACTACAAATGCTTCATCTAGAATTGGAATCCCAACACAGCAAATTCTTATGACGAATGAGTCTGCAGTACGCAAGAAGCGTGGTAGACCAATAAGTTCCAAAAATAAAAATCCTCGAAAAAGAAAAGTAGTCAGCAATCAAAATGACTTAGTTGAGAAAGTGAATATTCCAGAAGAAAACCTAGACATGACTATTTATAAGAATATTGAAGAAGATAAAGTACTAAGGATCATAATGAAATTTCGATAAATTATGTCATCACAGATAAAAGATGGAGTCAAACTACTATAGTTGTTGACAACATTTTTGTTTATAGCGTTGCTCATGATATTATTTATGAAAATGAGGATTTTGAACCAAGATTTGTCGAAAAATGTCGACATAAAATGGATTGGCCTAAGTGGAAAGACGCAATCCAAGCGGAATTAACCTCACTTTCAAAACATGAAGTTTTTGGACCTATAGTTCAAACAACTCAAGGTCTAAAACCTGTGTGATACAAATGTGTATTTGTGAGAAAAAGAAATGAAAAGAATGAGGTCATAAGATATAAAGCGAGACTGTAGCACATGGATTCTCGCAAAGGCCTGATATTGATTATGAGGAGACATATTCTCCAATGGTGGATGCAATAACATTGAGATATCAGATTGACCTGACTGTAAAAGAAAAGCTTAACATGCATCTTATGGATGTAGTCACAACATACCTATATGGATCTCTTGATAATGGAATTTATATGAAAATTCATGAAGGATTTAAACTACCATAATCATATAATTTAAATTCTAGAGGATTATATTCCATCGAATTACAGAGATCATTATATGGATGAAATAAGGACGAATGTGGTACAATCGTCTAAGTGAATATTTATTAAAAGAAGGATATCAAAATAATCCAATTTTTCCATGTGTCTTTGTTAAGAAAACATAGTCAGGATTTGCTATTATAGCTATATGTTGATGATTTAAATATAATTGGAACTTCTAAAGAGCTTGTAAAGGCAATAGAATATCTCAAAAAAGAATTTGAGATAAAAAGTTTTGGAAGAACAAAATTCTGCCTTGGTTTGCAAATTGAGCATTTAGCAAATGATATTGTTGTTCATCAATCAACTTATAAAGAAAATAATTTAAAAAGAATTTAAATGGACAAAGCACATCCTTTGAACGTTCCAATGGTAGTTCGTTCACTTGATGTGAAGAAAGATATTTTTCTACCTCGAGAAGATGATGAAGTTCTTGGACCTAAAGTACCATATCTAAGTGCACTACATGCGTTTATATATCTTGCTACACGACCTGATATAGCATTTTAAGTAAATTTATTAGCTAGATATAATTCATCTCCCACAAAAAGATATTAGAATGGAATTAAGCATATACTTCATTGTCTTCGAGGAACAATTGATATGAGTTTATTTATTCAAACAAATCAAATTATGATCTAGTTGGTTATGCATATGCATGATATTCATCTGACCCACACAAAGCTAGATCGCAAATAGGTTATTTGTTTACATGTGAATGAACTGCAATATCATAGCGATCCATGAAGTAGACCATAATAACTACCTCATTCTCGCAATTCATGAAGCTACTCGAGAATGTGTATGACTAAACTCAATAACTCAACATATTCAAAAAACATGTGGCTTGTTTTCAAGCAAAAATCTTCCAACAACATTATACAAAGACAATATAGCATGTGTAGCACAAATCAAAGGAGGATATATTAAAGAAGATAAAACAAAGCACATCTCACCAAAGCTTTTCTACACTCATGATCTCGAAAAAAATGGCGACATTATTATTCTACAAATTTTTTCAAAAAAGAACTAGCTGATCTTTTACAAAGGCAGTATCTACTGCAACACTTGAAAACTTGGTGCACAACATTGGAATGTGACAATTCAGAGACCTTAAATGATGTTTCCATGAGGGGAGTAAATATACTGCACTTTTTTTCCCTTGATAGGTTTTTATCCCATTGAGTTTTTCCTAATAAGGATTTTAATGAGGCAGTTATTAAGTATATGAATAATGTACTCTTTTTCCTTCACTAGGATTTTTTCCATTAGGTTTTTCTTGGTAGGGTTTTAACGAGGCATATATTCTATGTAGAATTGATATCTAAGGGGGAGTATTATGAATATATTAAGTAGATATCTATAACCTCAATGAGTTAAACAATTCCACATTCATTCTCCTCCTTTATCACCCATTATACCTATGATGGTAATACAATTTGAATTATGTAGATCTTGTAAACTACACCATTGTAAATTCTATAAATAGCGGTTGTATGGGGCATTTGTAAATCACAGCTCAATATAGAGAATTCTCTCTTCCTCTCTTCTTTCTTTTCTCCATCTTTCTCTTGGTGTTCTTCTTTTGTTATTGTTATTTTGTTCTACTTTTGTGTTCATTTTATAATATGAACTTATTACATTTTACTTTCAATTATGAAATAAGCGCTTTTATTGGGCTACAATTAAGAATTTTTCCTATCGCACTTTAGAAAAAATAAATATCCACAAGTAGTTTTAGAATTATTTTTGAAAAGCTAAAAATGTTTGTATATATATATATATATATTTAAGAAACAATCTATATTTTAGGTTAAAATGGCTAAATACTTCAATCTTTAATTCACAAACCATCTTATTCCCCTTTTTTTTTTCTTTTCTTTTTAATCTCAAGTAATATAGAACAAGAAGTTGATTGAAAACATTTAGTATACAATGATTTTAAATTGACATTTTTAAAAGATTATTGATGACGAAATGAGAAAACAGTACATGACTAAATTATATATTTCGAGTGTGTTTGGTATGACTTTTACAATGTTTATTGATAGAAAAAATGTTTTTTTTAAAAATTAATAGTGTTTGGTTAAATTTTTTAATAGTGCTTTTAACTAATTAAAAATACTTTTTAAAATATTTAATAGTAAAAAATAGTTTGAAAATGTGTTAAAATATATAAAATATATTTAATTTTTTTTTAAATTAAGTATTTAATAGATTTTCTTCCAAAAACGCTTATATAATAAATGTTTTACTTAAAAATATTTAAAAAAAAAGTTATATCGAACATGCACTTAATTGTTGCGTGATTATGTGGGCATAATTCAAAGGATCAAATAAAATAAAGGAAAATTATGATGGATGTCAAAATTTGTTGTCATATTTTCAAATATGTCACATAGAAAAATAATTTGCAAATATGGAAAATAATGAAAATTCTATATATCACTGATAAATGCCTATTAGTGATAGCATTGATAAACATGTATCACTGATAGACCTGTTTTGTTTATTAGTGATAAAAATCTATCACTGATAGATCAATTTTACTTCAATCAGTGATAGACTTTTTTTACTTCAATTAGTGATAAATGTCTATCACTAATAGACTATTATTTTTACTTCTATTACTGATATATGTCTATCACTAATAAACAATTTTTACATTTATCAATAATATAAGTCTATCAATAATCAGTGATAAATCAATAATTTTTCTTTTTCTTTCTCTGCTAGATTCATTTTGATTTGAATTCTATAAAGATTAGCATGAGTTTATTACCTCAAATTGTTAAATGTCACGCATGAAGACCACAAAAAACAAATAAAAGAATCATTGTAAGGCTACTTATAATATGATAAGTTGATATCACTAATAGATCTAATAGACTTTTATCACATAGTGAGAGACGGTCGACTTAAATCACAACCTTAAAAAAAAAAAAAAAAACTTCATTAAATAGCAAAAAAAAAATTCTTACCTTCACCACTTGATTTTTTCTTTCTGTTTTCTAAGATCATGTCCATTTTTTGTTTGATTCTCCATTCAAGCTAAAAAATTAAAAAATATATGATAATGTAGTCAATATAATATAGAGTCTATCATTGATATCTAGAAGTTTATCTAATAGACTAAATTTATATTGTTATTTAAGTCTATCAATGATATCAATCTATAGATTATAAATAAAAAAAGCAGAAATGAACTTTAAACTAACAAGTCATAACTTATAAAAAAAAAACTTATAAATCACAACTTATACGATAACAATTAAGAACTTCAAAAAAATAATAATAATAATTAAAAAAAAAACTTAAATAAAGAAACAGAACTTCTAAATCAAAAGTTATAGACTAACAAATCAAAACATACAAACAACAAGCCAAATTATAATAAGAACTTATGAGATTTGAAAGTGAAGAAATAGTACACAAACTATAAGAATTTCAAAACTTAAGTGATAGAATTCAGTCAATCAGCAATAGACTTGTATCTCTGATAGACTTAAATCACAACAGAATATATAGTCTATCGTTGATAGAAGTCTATCACTGATAGACTAAATTTATGTTGTTATTTAAGTCTATTAATGATATCAGTCTATCGTTGATACACTATAAACTAAAAGAAACTGGACAATTTTTTTCCATATTTGCAAATTATTTTATTTTTTTTTGCTATAAATACCATTATTCTATACCTAATTGCTATATTTGCTATCAGCCCTAAAATAAACCCATAAGCTTTTTGTTGGTTGTGAAATCTCAAGGTGGATTCCTAATTTCTAATTCCTCGAGGTTAAAAATACTGCATAAGAATATGCGTACAAAGCTATGATATTGATCTGATTTCGACTTACTAAGTTCATGTTTGGCATAACTTTTTACAAAAATATTTTTAAGTAAAACATTATTACATAAGCATTTTTGAAAGAAAATTAATTAAATACTTAATTTAACAAAAACTTTAAATGTATTTTCTATGTTTTTACACATTTTCAAACTATTTTTTATTATTAAAAATTTTAAAAAGTATTTAATTAGTTAAAAGCACTCATCGAAATTTTAACCAAACACTTTTAAGTCTGGAAAAAAAAACACTTTTTTCTATCAATAATCAGTTTAAAAGTCATACAAAACACACCCACACTATTCAAACTTTATATTTGATTCGAGCAAATTATTCTTATTTGAAAAAAGTATTTGGCACAAATTATTCATCGTGTTTTTTTTATTTTTCATTTTTTTTGAGTTCAACAATATGTAAGGGTGAGGATTGATAACTCTCCAAACGAGAGTTATTAAAAGTCTTTTAAACTAGAATTCATCTTTGTATTTGATTATTTATCTTTTATTCTTGGATTTATTGCTTGAATAATGTTGTTTTGCATCATGAATTCTTGAGAGTATGCAAATTGTTGAATTATTTCATTTATGGTAGCAATTGAATAGAATGGGAGAAGTTTATGCTTGACTACTAATGATTTTGGATATTTTGTCAGTAGATAGAAGATGGAGCACTATTTCAGTAGAAAGATTGATCGAGCAATTCTTGAGCAAAATGGACACAGAGAATCCACGCGATAATAACAGAAATTCAAATTACAAAAATAAATCTTTCTTTATTAAATTAAGCAGTCATGGGATGAACGACAGATGGACTATTTAACCCAACGAGTCTTCTAATCACAAATGAAGACATATAAATAGAAAAATGGGCCGCCAAAACAAAGAGAGGATTGGACATTCAATTTCTATTCTCCATTCTTTAGAGTTTGAGTGTTTTTTCGAGAGTTAGAGATTTCTTCCTACCATATTTTCTGCCAGGGCGGATCTAAAAATTTATTTTAGGGAGGGCACAAATTGAATATAGTTTTAGATGTATTAGTATTAGCAGCGAATCCAAATATTTATCTTAGGGGCACAAATTGAGTACAGGTTTAGATGTATTAGTATAAAACATTAAGATTATGTAATATTAAAAACCATTCGTATGTACAATTTTTTGTTTTATATTTTTCGAAATGTTAGTTGAAAAGTTGAGATATTGAAAGAAAGGTTAGAAATAGAGAATTAGGTAGATATATGGAACGAAAAATTTAGAGAGATAGAGATACATTTTTGAAAAGAGAAAAGTTAGAGATAGATTGGAAAGAGTATAATAATAAAAGATATAAAAATTAGAAATGGAGTAAATAAGAGAAATTTTATAGGAAAATAAGTTGAAAATAAAATATTTGTTAAACAAAAAAGATTTGTTAGAAAGAGAAACAAAGTTATGGTGAGAGGAGATTTAAAGAGAAAATTTTAGACAAAAAAGGATAGATATATTTGTTAGCTAGAGTCTTAATAAATTAGAGAGAAAAAAAATATAAACAAAGAAATTTTAGAGAGAAATATGTTAGAGATAAAAATAAATTTGAAGAAAATAAATTTTAGAGAGTAAAAAGTTTGAGAAAAATAAAATATTTTTAGAGATGAAAAAGTGAGAGATGTATTGGAAAAGGAAAAGAAATAAAAGTTATAGAGAAATAAAAATTAGAGCACGAAATTTAGAAAGAGAAAAAAATAGACAGAAGTATGACAAAAAGGAAAAAAAATTGTGTCACAACAAAAAAGCTTTCAGAAAGAAAACAATGTTTATTGAAAATAGTGCAATTGATGAGATTTGAGTACAGGCCCCAATTATTACTTTACAAGCAGGGCATGTGACCAACATGTCGGGAACACATTGGACTTATAGGCAAAAAAAACATGTATAAATATTTAGTCTTCAATAAACTATAGAGTTAAATCAAAAAAAGAAAAAAAATCGGTGGGGGCATGTCCATGTTTGCTGCACAAGGACTGAAGCCAAGGAATTGAATATGAAGGAGGCGTGCATTATTCTTCCATTCGAATAACTTGTCTTTATGCATTCATTATTCTTAATTGTTTTTCTGTCTTTTCGACATTGTAGCATGAACTAATCATCTTTAGATGAGGATTAAGGGCAATGTTATTGAATCAATTTGGAACTGAAGTAAACTTTGTGGGGAATTGAATTATTTTAAAGGTGTTCTTTATTACTTAATATTTGTGTCTGTTTGGCCAACATACATAAGTATCTTCTCTATGTTTTGGGAGAAAATACGAGGAGGAGGTTGCTTTTAAAATGCATTAATAATAACAAATCTGGCTGACTATGTATACTTGCACATCATTACTATGGTTATTATTGCAATTTTAATCCTCACCATCACAAGCAACAAGGATTTGAACCCATGACCTTTGTGTCAGAAAAATATATCTTAACTAATTGGGCTATACTCGGCTTGACTGTTCATGGCTAATTTACGCTTATATGTGTGATTTATAGATTAATAAAATTTAAAATAATCCACGTCATTATACAATGTGACCAAAATCAATATGAAACACAATGTTTATATTACTTTCGATTGAACAGATCTGAGCATACTTCATTGGATAAGGTACCAACTACCATCGCAAAAATTGATGATTCAATTTCTCAATCCCACAATTGTTGAACTAAAAAAAATTATTTTTGATTGAATGGTGAAATTAGTTATTCATTGTAATTTTGATATTATATAAAACTAATAAAATACTTGCAAAGTTTATATTTTTTTCAACAAGAATTGTATTTTTATATTTGCTGCAAAATAAATAAAGTGCTTGAAGTAAATTACCTTTCTAACAAAAACCCTAATTATGGTGTTGGACTTTTCTAACTCAACTAGTCAAAGCATTATTATTTATATACGGAAAGGTTGGCGGTTCAAAATTCTCATTCTCTTTTTTATTGAATTGGAAAAAAAAAAACTTTTTAGCATCCGCCAAACCGAGCATAGCTCAATTGGTTAAGGCATATATCCTCGACCAAGAGGTTAGAGTTTCAAACTCCCAACTCAACATATTGTTGAACTCAAAAGCTTTTCTACATCCTAAGGGAGGGGAGATGCCTTTTTCCGTCTGTTCGTCTTTTCTTGTTCTCAAGAGGGACGATCACTTTCGAAATCTGATCCAATTACCTACATGTGCTTATCTAATTTAACTAATGATGATCTTCCTAAACTGTTTAACAAAGAGGCATAAGTGTTGGAAAAAACCGCACACTTCTACCATAGGAATAAGCAGAAAAACAATAGAGAAATTTTAAAGAAACACTTAACACAAGAATTTATGTGGAAGACTAAAAAACTGGAGAAAAACCACAACCCACCAGAAAGAATATCCACTATGCAAAAAATTATTACAATCACATAGAAATTCTCTTCCCGACCCCAATTACAA
>JAOANK020182395.1:0-16693 GCA_026257165.2 Telfairia occidentalis
GCTATATTTATTGTTTTCTTGATATCATCATCTTAGACTTGAAATTGAATTTTAAATTACATGTTTTGATGGTACTACGCTTTCAATATATTTCTAGATTCTATGTGTTGATGAGTTATTAAAAATAGTATTTTTATAGTTATTATCATTTATCAAATTTATTGACCTTATTGAGTTAATATTAATAATTAATTGGTTGTTTTTTTAAAGAGAAGTTGTACTTCTTAATTACTGCTTTGATGACTATTTTGAGGGGGAGCTTATACCTTTAGAATTGTTATCTTTTGACGATAACAAAAGGAGGAGAAGTTTGGTTAGAAAAATAATTATATTGTTTAATGCTTGAATTTAGTTGATATTGTTTGTACACTTTATTGAATTCAAGTGATATTGTTTGTATGAATTCCGTGTTGAGAATATTTTTCTTAAGTCGTTTGTCATCATCAAAAAGGGGGAGATTGTTAGTTTTATGAGCTCTAATCATACTATATGTTTTGATGATAACAAACAGTTGAAATTTATGGATGATTAGTGTTTTTAAGTATTCACAGCGTAGAGCTCGAAAAGACGATTCCAACGCATTTTGAATCACTCCAATCGGACGTCAGATGAATAAGTTATGATTAAAAAAAATTGAGCTGAAGTTAGAAACTTTGACACCCGCGGGACGCAAATCTTACCGTTGTTCCATCACGAGTTCGAGTCCTACCAAACACTTTTATGCTTCCATTTTCTTTCCATTTTATTTGAAAAAAACTATCCGTTATGCTTTCCTTTTCCATCTTTTTAATCTCAACCATTCATCCTCTTAACCTATATCTAATGGCAAAATTAATTCTAACTTTGATATTCTTTTAATTCAAAATTATCCTATAAATATTTTCAGCAACCATTCTTCTCCAAGAAACAACCATTCTTGCTGAATTTTTTCTCTCCTAAGCCTCTATTGCTAATCCTCTCCAAAGTTCAAAGTGTTATTTTGTGTGAGAGATTTATTTATTTTTTAGAGATTAAAGTAGATTATTTTGAGTGCAAAATTGTGTATCTATTGTGAGAGGTTTTAGTTTTGTGGGTTTCAAATTTCATTACTTTAAATTGAGTTTTTGTAATGAGGTGTGGGAGCACCTTGGGATTGTAATCTTGAACCCGTTAAAAGGATCGGAAGTGGTTTGATCTTGAACCCGGTAAAAAGATCGGTATAGGTTGGATCCTGAACCTGCAAAAAGATTGGTAGGGGTTTACTCTTGCACTGGTAAAAAGAGTGATCGAACGGTTTGGGCCTCACCCGTAAGAGAGCTATTGCAGTAAAATACCCAAGAATGAGTCTTGGGGAGTGGAGTAGGAATTTTCGAACCACTATAAAACTTCTGGTGTCATCCTTCTCTCTATACTTTTTAAAATTTCAGCTGCTGAATTACTTTGTTGATTATAATGCATGCTTAGCTAAATCGTTTTATATTTCTAATTAACTTTAGGGTGCTTATTAGATTAATTTTTTTATTATATTATTTCTGTCTAAATTTATCGAAAAAGTTTTAATTTTTTAAGCAACCTTATTCACCCCTCTAGTGTTGCCATACGATTCTACAAATTCAAAGGGTAACAAAGATAAATAATTGATGATTTTTGTAACTAATGTTGAATTAAATTAAATGCTAAAATAAAAAGATTGCTTTCAAAGTTGTAAGAGGATGAAGGAATAAGTTTGAATAAGATATAATGTTATTTTCTTTGAAACAGAATGCTGAAGTAAAAGAATTGCATAATCAAATCACACAATAATAGTCTCGAAATCCTCCCAAATCTCTCAATTATCTTACGTTAATTTCTATTAACCTATATGAATTAAACTTGTTGTTTTTGTTCATTAGGTGAGTGATTATCCTTAACCTTCTCACTTAGCCAGTCGCTAATCTAATCTAGAGGCTAATGTGTTTTTAAAAGCAACCTATTTCTCCTATTTTCTTTCAAAACATAGAGAAGATATTCATATAGACATGCACAAACATTAAGCAATAAAGAACACCCTTAAAACAATTCAATTCCACAAGATTTTCTTTAATCCCAAATCAATTTAATAACATTGCCTTTAATCCTCACCTAAAGGTGATTAGTTCATGCTACACAATCCAAAAGACAGCAAAGAAATCAATAAAAATAGTAAATGCATTGATAATAAAGGAACTCTAAAGGAACTGTAGAATTCTGTTGATCCACGAAAGAAGTTGCAAGAATCGTCTCTTCTGCTCTAGAATTCAATGGAGTTTCTTCCTTTTGCAAGTTCTTCTCTATGAAAATTTGATAAGGTCTGAAAATGGCTAAAGAGAAATCGTTAATAGAACGAGTCTAAGTCTAAACAACACTAAAATTTGAACTTTTCTCTTTGGTGGCAACTCCTTCAATTTAAAGCTCTTTTCTTGTGATTAGGATGCTCATTAGGTCAGATCATCCATGTGTCATTCATCTCACGGTTGCTTAATTTTGTAAAGAAAAATTTATTTCCATATTTTGAAATTCCATTATTCTCGCGTGGATCCTCTATGTTTGTTTTGCTTCAAAAATGCTCGATCAATCTTTCTGCTAAAATATTGCCCCATCGTCTATCTTCTGACAAAATATCCAAAATTAGTAGTAATTAAGCATAATTTCTCAAATTCTATAAATAGAACAATTCATCAATATAGAAATTCTCAAGAGTTCTAATTATAAAATATAGGTAATTCAAGCAATTAATCCATGAATCAAAGACAATTACTCAAATAAGAAGATGAAATCTAGCCTAAAAGACTCATAATAACTCTCATTTGAAGAATTATCGCTTCTACTATCCCAAGTTGTTTGAAAACAGACAAAAGCATTAGATTTATACTTGCACCTAGGTCACACAACACTTTTCCTACATATTGTTCTCTAATCGAGCAAGGAATTGTAAAGCTTCCTGGATCCTTCATTTTCTTAGATACTTTGTTAGATAGGATGACACTGCATTCATTAGTTAGTGCTACTATTTCAAATTCACCCAATCTTCATTTTCTTATATTTCAAGAATTTAACATAACTTAGCATCTGTTTTAGTGCTTCAACTAAAGGGATATTGATATGCAACTGTTTCAATACATCCAGAAATTTTTTGAATTGCACTTTTCTTTCTCAATGTTGCTGAAAGGGTGGTGGTGAGATAATTATGGGTAGCTTTGTAGCTTCTACCTTTTCTTTTGCCGTAGTGTTGCTACTGCTTTTCTCAATGTTTTCTGCTTCTTTGTCAACCACAACCTTTTCTTTTTAACTCGTCTTTTCTTCATGTTCACCCTCTAGTTCCTTCAATTTAGGTTTGCACTTTTCATCTTTCTGTCCAACCTCTTTGCTGCTTCTAAATGTAATTGTCTTGCATTGTTCTTTACCTGTGTTTGAGGTATTTGTTGAGATGTGTTTGTATAGACACATTCTTTCACAGAAAGTCATCTCTAACGAGACGCAACTATTTAGGTCGAGGTGTATGTTTGAAATATTTATGTACAAATAAACACATCATTTCGCATCGTTTCCTCTTTTGCCCTTAAATTTTTTTACAATTCTCATTGTGTTCTTATAAATGATTTACGTCAAAATCCATAAAGTCACCACTTCCAACCAAGAAGGTCACCACTTTTTTTTTTCATTTAACTTCAAACCCAGAAAGCCAATAATTTTTTTTATTTAAAATTTTGTTTTAATTTGATGCAATTCCCCAAAATTAAATGTTACCATAAAATTGTACTTCTATTCTCAAATAAATTTTTTTCTCTATATCACCGTGATTTTTTTCCAATACTTTAAATTTAAGAAACTCCTTCGATCTACCAAATCTGAATAAATCCTAGATTTGGTTAAAGATCTATTTTTTCTTCTGGTTCAAATTTTGAACACTCAATTTTTTAAAACCCAAAATGCCACCAATTTTTTTATTCATTTTTCGCAATTCAATTTATTTTTAGATTTTAACTGAATTCTCAAACGAATGCCACTATTTCATTTTTTTTTTACATTTTTGTTTTATTTTGGTGGGATTTCTCAAAACATAACCAATAACAACCATTCCTTTTTTCTGTTTGTTTTTATTTCAATGGGTTTTCTCAAATATTTTGAAATGTAAGGGAAACATCATTTGATAAAGAAACACGTTTATTCACATGCCTTTTCAATGAGTTTCTCAAACCTTTTACGAAAATTAAGGGACACATACATGCTTTGACAAACAAACACGTTTTTTCACATGCCTTTTCATAGAATAAATGTAGTTTTTTCCTTTTTTTTCTTTGACCACATATTCATTTTTAGTATATCAAATGATAACCAATTTTTCTCTTTTATTATAAGAGAACTCCAAGCTCTCCCATTAGAATTAAAATTAAAAGTTTTCATTTTTTGTAAAGAAAACATCCAACCATAGTAGAAAAAATAATTGAGAATCTAAAAATTTATTTTAGTTGATGGGAGGTAGAGTATAAACTTATTTTCATGTTATTGATCATTAGATTTTTTTTACAACAAATTATTCAACATTCATGTTATTTCGGTATTCAAGTTGTTGATTAGTAAATTTTCTTTTAACTAATTATTTATCTTATTTTGTTGATCATTAATGCTCTGTTTGAATTTTTTAATCCTTAAAGTTACTTCAAATGGTGATATCAAGAAAATTAAAGGATTCAATTCATTCACATGTTCTAGAAAGAATTACTTGGTGTTAAATACCTATTTGATTAACAAATTAATTACAATTTTTTATTTTTTGCCTAATTTATCGTAGGAATTTTGGGAGATGGTGAACACTACTATGAAAATGGTTTAGAAATAAATTGTAAATACCCGACCCTTACATAACAAGGTACAACCGTTACAACATGCATACCTAGACTTTTCTATAGTTTTGGTCAACAATTTTTAAAAGAACACATAAAAACTTTTATTAATCAAGTTGTAAAAACTTTACAAAAGTTTCTTTTACAAAACACCATGATCCATAAAACGTTAGCGTGGTGGACGAAAATGCATATATGACCAAAACAGTGAGTTTGATGGTTGGCCCCTTGAGTGATGTCCAGCCATGCCACCTATGTTGTGTCCTTACCTACAAAGTCTGTAATATAGGATAAGTATATGATATACCCAGTAAGTAGCTCTCACCTATGGTAGTGCCTAAATGCACATTAGCATGTAACATGTCATAAAAACATATGATTGGGACCCAAAATATGAATTTATCATAACATGAGGTAATCAGTTACGCTTTCAACAAGAGTTCTACTATCCTGATAGGAAAAGGTAGACTTAAGCGAAACTAACTCATTTGATGATTAGCAGTGACCTTCAGTTAGTAGAGCTAGAGTCGAATCTGACATCAACCGTTAACATAAACGTAAGATACCATACATACCCAACTAACCCCTAACATAAGCATAACGTAAAGTTGGGTCGAGAGGGGTGCAACCATACATATCCTGCTAGTCGTGGAAGTGTAGCATATACCTAAAAATAACTTGATCTAGACATTACCATGAACATACATAATGCATGAGATCCCTGATAAAGAAACATGTTTTAACATGTAATGCAACATTACAAAGACAAACTACCATATTAACCACTTAAAGAGAGAGTGACATTAGCTACTTACCTAGATCGTGATTCTATTTATTTCTAATTATTTCTTATTGTTTGATCTTGTGCCAAGAGGAGAGGAGAAACTTCCTAGTTTTGTGCTCAAAATAAATCATTTCTCCCCTGTCATAGGCAACTCCAACTTTCTAGATTTTTCTTCTTATAATCTTTATTTATTTATTTAATTTTCTCTCCAAATTTCTAAATTTTTCTTCTCATAACCTTTATTTATTTATTTAATTTTTTCTCCAACTTTCTAGATTTTTCTTGTTAAAATTATATATTCTCCAACTTTCTAGATCTTTCTTGTTAAAATCATATATTCTCCAATTTTATAGATATTTCTTGTTAAAATTATATATTATTATTATTTAGATATTTATTTAATTGCCTTGTTTGTTAATATTATTTTATAGCCAATAAGATTTATTGGCCAATTTTAATATCTTAAATTTAGACTTGGAAAATTAAATCTAATGTAAAACCTTAAAATTAAAATTCAACATGGAATTTTCTATAATATTTACAATGTTACATAAATAATGTTGTTGGGTTTTTTATTTAAATTTTGTAATTTTTCTCATCATTCCTTAATATATCTATTTGAAATTAAAAAACAAGAATTCAAATTAAAAACATTTTTCAAATCTAATAAAATGGCAATAATTTATTTTGTGAAATCTACATTCGAAATTGGAAAATAAATTCAAATTAGATTTAGTTTTCAAATAAAAAAATATTGTGATTTATTTTTTAAATCTCAAATAATATGATAAAATAATAATATTTGGTACTAAAAAATTAATATTTTTAATTCTGTTAAATCTAAATCTAGAATATCTAATTTTTTTTAAAATGCTAAGAAAAAATGTTTAATTCTTTGAATTCAAATCAAAATTTGATTAAATTTCACCCATTTGTGGGTTAAAAAAATGTATTATTTTTTTTTTTTTGCAATTTTACAGCTTTTCTCAGTTGGTATCATAATTAATGTGGTTTGAGTTTTTAGAACTTTTTTTTTTTTTTTTAAATATGTTAAGAAAAAAAATAAAAAAAATGATATTCTAAAGATGAAAAGTTTGTCGACATGTAATAGTTGTAAAGGCAAAATCTACAAGGACGAGCCAAAATCATTAAACAAAATCTATAGCGAATGAGCAAAATGGAGAGAATATTTTTCTAGAGAAATTGACCTCTGTGAAGAAACAAAAAAATTACCTACAAACCTATCCTATTGTGTTTTCTTTCATTTTAATTCACAATTTTATTTTAATTATATTATATATATATATTAATGTAATTCATTCCTCTATTATTTATTTATTATTTTGTACTCTTCCAGTACTTTTTAATTTCATGTGTTAAATGTTAAATATTTAATGTTTTAATGAGTATATTTATTCTAATTTCATCCTAAAAATTTTAAACTCTAAAAATTTTAAATCACGTGCGTATGTGAATCCAACTAGTCCTTAAATAACTGGCTGAAAATGAAAGCTTCTTGAATGCGATTGCTCCAGCATTTTGTATCGCAGTGTAAGCCCAAAATCCAGGGTTGGCGGTGGATATGGCTTCGAGGCTTATGCAGGCGGTTCTGTATGAGGCCTATGGCGGTGGATCGGCTGCTCTTAAGGTTACTCCCTCCTCCTCCTCCTCCTCCTTTTACAGTTTTGCTCTTGCCTGCTTATTTGATTTCATCGGAACTTTGTTACTTTATTTATCTTAGATTTGTGCCTGCTCATATCATGTGTGTTGCTTTTGTTGATAGTTAATTCGTTTTAATCTTTTTTTTTGGATGAATTATTTTTGGATTTCTCTCTATTTCGTGGACGAATTTGATAATAATTGATACTTTGTTGGTACCTTATTTTAATTGAAAATTGAAGTATTCTGTAAGCTGTCAAAAGTCAGAATTCTTGGGCATTAATTGTGATGCTTCTTGGGTTCAATTCTCGGCTGATCGGTTTGGGTGCAAGGTTGTATCATGGCCTAGTACTTACTTGGGACTTCCCCTTTATGGTAGTCCTAAAACTCTGTCTTGGCAGCCCATCATAGATAAAATACAAAGAAGACTGCAATATTGGGTCATTCCTATATTTCAAAAGGAGGCAGACTTAATTAATGCAACCTTAACCAACTTGCCCATCTATTATTTGTCTCTTTTTCCAATTTCTCCAACAATTGCAGCAACTATTTAGACGATTTTCCGGAGATTTCTGTGGTCAGGTAATGAGGAAAAAGTAGCCTCACATCTTCTCAATTGGAAAGAGGTAGAACAACCTATTTTGGAGGACGGCTCGGCATCACTAATTTGAAATTGTGGAACAATGGCCTTTGGACAATTGACTTTGGAGTTTTCATGAAGAAAAGACAGTTCTATGGAGGAAGTTCATTGTAGCAAAATTTAGCTCTTCCCACTTTGACCTCAAATTGAGTTTATCTGTAAAATCTTCCTCTTTTAGCCCTTGGAAACATATCCTTTTTTAAAAGGATATTTTCTATATTAACATTCAAAGCAGGGTAGGGAATGGCCGCAACACCAGTTTTTGGCAAGACTCTTGGCTGGGACATAACACTTTATCTGATAATTTCCCCCTTCTTTTTGCCAGCTTTAAGAGAATCCACAGTTGCTGACCTTTGGGACCAATCAAACTCTTCATGGACCATGAACTTTTGAAGAAACCTTAAGGATGAGGAAATTAGAGAAAGCTGCTTTTCTACAAAATCGATATTAATAGTCTCATTTTGGAAGCATCGTCTCAATCTTCTAATCTCTATGGAATTATTTGGAAGGAGATCTAGAAAGGATAAACTCCTTTGGTGGAAATTTCTTAGCTTTATAATGGTGCAAATTTGTTCATCCTTTTAACAATTATAGCTTAAGCTCTCTTTTACCCAATTGGAGATCTTTTTTCTAACTTTATTAGATAGAGTCCCCGCTGTATGTTTTATTATATCAATGAAATTGTTTCCTATGGGGAGGCTTCAAAAAGAGAGAGAGGACAACGAAGGTGACCTCATCCAATTTTTGTCATCACCATTTTTGATCTCTCATCCTTTTCCTCTTCCTCCTTCTTCTTCTCTGACCTTTTTTCATTGGAAACCAAAAGCGAGAGAGAGAGAAGAGGGGGAGGGGCCTTCTCATAAACTTTTCCCATGACACTTTTGACTAGTCTTAATGAAGACGAGTCGTATAGATTGTAGAATCTATGGTTTTCATAGTAGTGGGTGTGGGAAAAGGGTTTTTATTGAAGAGAAAAAGGGTGCCAGGGTTGCGAGGCTTTCGTTTGATTTAGGTTCGATGGCTTGGCCAAGGGATTGTCTAGCGGCAATGGCGGAAACTAGGAATCCTTTGGCTTTTGGAGAAAAAGAAGATTAGATTCGGCTGTGATCCTCTTCCACATCGTTTCTAATGATAAAGGTATTTATGGCTTTGTTTCGATGGAGCCGTTCAAGGGGAGAAGACATATTTTGTTTATCCCAGAAGGGAGTTCCATAAGGGTTGGAGCTCGATTAGTCTAGGCTTGTCGGATTTTCTCCCTTGCGCTTCAAAGGGAATAGAAGAGGGAGTGGATTTTTGGAAAGTTGAGAGAGTTCTTTAACTTGTGCGTGGGGGGACAGGGGTCAAAATAGCTTGGGTCTCGACAAAGAGGATGGTATTCAACTTGAAGGTTTAGAACTTGACTTCTCCTTTGATTGGTCTTTAGTGGTGATTATTGATAGATGTCGATGAGCGGTGGCTTGGCATTCCATTAGAGACGTGATTGAAGGTAGAGTTAAAGACAAATCATAGTGAAACCATTTTGTGATAACCTTGCTGTGGGTTTGTGTGGGGGGAGAATGAAGCGAAGTTGATGGTTGAAAGAGGCTGGGGAGAGATTTAGAAAAAATTGTGGTTCACAAATGGGACTTTAGAAAAGTTGCAGAAGATTGGCGTTGGTGTTTAGGTGGGTGGATTTGCATGCTCGATATTCCTCCGTTCCTAAGAACTAAATGTTGTTTCAAGTGTTAACAAGGTTCTATAGTGGCTTTACTGAAAAAGAAGAATTTGAGGGTGAAATTTCATGGTCAGACACGGGTAGGTTTAAAGCTTGAGGGAATAAGGATGGGTTTATTCCATTGAGTTGCCATCTTTGACATGAAGGGATCTTTTTTCCAGGAAGATTTTTGGTTGAGAACATCTCTTTGCGTTAGTGGGTCAGAAGGTTTTTTAGAGGGCAACGTAGCATACTCATATTCTCATATCTTTAATCAAGATGGAGGTAATTTTTTAAATTTACCCAAGACTAAAATTTGGCCTCCTTCGTGTGGTAATTTTAGGCCAACAATCAATAGGGTGAACTCCTTCAATGCGTTGGATCCAAGTGGGCCGTTTCTCTAGTTGGGCCTGGGTTTTGTTTGGACTCGTTGTTAAGGCCCAAAAACGGTTGAGTTCGAAGAGTTCTGAGAAGAGTGTCGAGTTAGATGCAATTTCCAGTGGCTTGATTAATAATTTGGATACTTCGAGAACATTATCTGGGGATTGGGATGGGTTTTCTACACCCGATCCATCTGTTGCTAGTGTCTTTGAGGACAACTCTTTTCTTTCATTGCCGGCAAAGAAGCACATTGACTTAGAAGGGTTGTATAATTTTTTTACCAAGAAGGCAAAAAAGCACATTGACTTAGAAGGGTTGTATAATTTTTTTACCAAGAAGGCTATTGGTGGGAGAAATTTAATTGACTCAGGGGTCAAAATAGTTAAATTTCTCGGGTTCTAAAGTAGATGTGAAGAAGACCGTTGCTGTGGTTCTCAATCAGACGAATGAGCCGAATATGATTCAAGATATTAACATTGCGAGAGATAATAACTAGGTATGTCTAACTTGCTTGAATTCTTTTCCTACTGTTGAGAGGCAATTGGATGGGGTTTCCGAAGGTTCTGAGCCTCTTGTCCTCTTGGGCCGTTGTTGATTCAACCTCCTTTGTTGTTGTCTTGTCCTGTTTCTTTAATTGATCCTGGGTTGGGTGGTGGGGGTGCGGGTGGGTCTTTTACCTCTTTTCCTATAGAAGACAATCAGGGGTTGGGAGTGTTAGCCCTTTAGATGTAATCGAATCCATAAGGTTTAGTGGGGTGTATTTTCATTATCCAGCTTCTCTAGGGTCCAGTGGGATAAAAGGGAGCCATTCCACGAACCCTGGGGTTTTCATTGTTAGGTCGAGTTTCCATCCCAATGGGGAGGTCAAATCTTTTCAAGAGCATCTCCTGAGGGAATGATTTGGTTGGTGGTCTTTTTTGAATAGTGTGAGGATGCAAAGTCTCAATTGAACTTGTAAAGCTTTACTGGTGGAGAGACGTTCAAAAGAAAAGGAAAGCTAGTTCTAGGAAAGGGTTGCAGGAGTTGAAAAATTTGGAGTGCTCTATTAACTATGATGTAGGAAAGGCTTCTGGGGAAGTGGTGTCCTGTAAGGTTACCCCATGAAAGTATTATTTTTGAATGTGCGGGGGTTAGGTGGGACAGAGAAAAGAGATTTGTTGAGGGGTGCTGTGATAGATCATCTACTTGTAATGTATATAAGCGTAGAAAAAAGAATGTAGGAAAGGAGGGTGCAAATGTAAATATTACATAGTTTATTATTTGTTAGTTAGGAAGGAGTGACAACTTGTGTGGTTAGTTTGGGATGACGTAATTGCTTGTGTACTTAAAGGGAACAAGGGGGACTACTGAAGGTACGTGAGTTTTGTATTAAGCTTTCGACTAGAGATCGGGAGAGAGGGGAAACTCTATGATTCTTCCCTTAACACTTTGTAACGTACTTGATCATAAATAAGATCAGTAGTTCCTACCAATTTGGTATCAAAGTAAGACGTGATTGGGGATGTCAACGCGTATGGAAGCTCGGGTGGAGGCAATCGAGGGTAAAGTGATTGAGCTACAGAGTTCGATTCAGAAATAAGTGAGGTTAATTCGAGAAAACCTGAGAGTTGAGTTGCAACAGTCGATAGAGAAATCGATAACTGAGGCAATGAAGAAAGGAATGGAAGGTGTGTTCTGTAGAATCGAGAACATTCGATCGGGGGAAGAGGCGGACGCAAACAGTGAAAAAAGGAAGGAAAAAGGGCAGAGAGTAGTTGAACCTCATAATAAAGGACCCACAGGCGAAGTAGGGGGAAGTAATTAAGAACTTTTGAATCTAGGTAAGGCTTTGGCATCGGTGTTTGATCTCCGCCTTAGGAAATTAGAGATTCTGGTGTTTGAAGGTGAGAATCCATATGTATGGCTTCATCAGGTGGAAAGGTACGTCGTGGTGAACCGGTTGATGGAACCAGAAAAGTTGGAAGAGTTGTGTTGTGTTTGGATGGAGAAGCATTGTCGTGGCATCAATGGACAGAACGACGGAGGCCGATTGAACGTTGGGAGGTGTTTTGCCAGATGGTTCTAGGGCAATTTCGACCGACAAAGGAGGGAACCTCTCATGAACCTTTGCGTTGCAACAGGACTGCTCCGTTGGTCAATTTGGACGATGATGACTTTGATGGTAAGTTTGTCGAAGGATTAAAGGAAGAAATTAAGGCTAAGCTATGGGTTATCATGCCCAATGGGCTGACCCAACAAATGGAAATGGCCTAAAAGATTGAGGAAAAATTTAGTGTGTTTGGGCCCAACCGACCTCCCTTCACTCCACATGCATCCAACAAGCCCAATGGAACATAAACAGGGACTTATGGGGCCGGTCGACTGCTCGGGTCATTAATGTCAATCCGGCTCGGTTGGGTGCAGGGCTAAAACGTGATGTTCAAACCAAAGGGGAGAAGTTGGCTTGTTTAAACGGCTATCGGAGAGTGAGCTTCAAGCTGGCCGTGAGAAACGTTTGTGCTTTCGGTTTGCGGAGAAGTTTTCATTGGGACATCGCTGCAAGAAAAAAGAGCTGCATGTCATGCTGATTCATGATTTTGAGATCGATGAGGAAGGTGATACAGAGAAGGTCACCATGCAAGCACTTGGAGTGAACGAAAAGGAAGCTACAATGGAAGAATCGAAAGATGAGACGGAGTTGGCTTTTAATTCGTTAGCTGAAGTCGGAATGCCCAGAACATTAAAGTTATTGGGCTGGGTCTGCAAATGAAAGGTCGTGGTATTAATCGATAGTGGAGCACTGCATAATTTCATATCAAAGGCATTAGTAGAGGAGTTGCAGATTTTGGTGAGCGACACGGAGAGTTATGGGGTAATGTTGGGCACGGGTGATTCAGTCTGGGGTACGGCCATTTGTCAAAAAGTAGTACTGACTTTGGGGGAGATCATGATCTTGTAAGATTTTCTTCCTTTAATCCTGTGCAGTGCTGATATTATCTTGGGGGTGCAATGGCTGGCGACACTTGGCGAGGTAGTGACAAATTATTCGAACTTGGAAATGCGGTTCTCCATGGGCAAATCCACCATGGTGTTAAAAGGTGACTCGACTTTGGTGAAATTAGACGTATCTCTTAAATCTCTTATTAAATTCTTAAAGTTGGAAAAACATGGATATTTGGTTGAGTTGAATGAAGTACGACGCATTTCACTAGCTATTGTAGAAATAGAAGATATGTGGGATGAGATGTCGAGGGAAATCTGATCTCTTTTGGAACAATACTCAGTGTTATTTTCTCCTATTTCGAGGTTACCACCACACGGGTACAAGATCACGATATAGAAATCGTTCCAGATGCTTCATCTGTGAATGTAAGGCCGTATCGTTACCCACAATTTCAAAAAGATGTGATTGAACGCTTGGTTCATGACATGTTGATTACATGTACCATTCGACAAAGCACAAGTGCTTATTCCAGCCCTCTTTTGTTTGTAAAGAAGGATGGCAACTAGAGATTTTGTGTGGATTATCGGGCGGTGAACAAAGTTACAGTTTCGGACAAATTTTCGATCCCTATGGTGGAAGAGCTGCTTGATGAACCAGGCGATTATTTTCTCAAAAATTGATTTGAAAGCAGGTTATCATCAGATTCGACTTAAACCAGAGGATGTTCACAAGTTGGCTTTCTAGACACACGGGGGTCATTATGAATTCTCAGTTATGCCATTTGGGTTACGTAATGCACCATTAACATTTCAATCCCTTATGAACGAGGTATTCTGACCCTATCTCCGAAAATTTGTGTTAGTTTTTTTTAACGATATCTTGGTGTACAACTTGTCTTTGTGTGACCATGTACAACATTTGGAGATTGTCCTAAACATCCTCAAAGAGTAGCAACCGGTGGCAAATTCGAAAAAGTGTCAGTTCGCTCTCAAAAAAATTGAGTATTTGGGGCACATTGTGTCCGCGCAAGGGGTGGTAGCAGATCCCTCACAGATTGTGGCAATGGAACAATGGCCTGGTCCACGGAATCTGAAAGAGTTGCGTGGATTTCTTGGGTTGACGGGGTACTACCGAAAGTTTGTCGAAGGTTATGGCATAATTGCCCACCCATCGACTCAGCTGTTGAAGAAGGATGCTTTTTTCTGAACCTCGGAGGCAACTCAGGCTTTTAATAAGCTTAAGGCAACAATGACATCAATTTTGGTGCTCCGTCATCTGAATTTCTCCCAACAGTTTGTCGTAGAGGCTAATGCGTCTGGTGTGAGGGTGGGTGTCGTGTGTCACAATCGCACTTCAACGAGGCTCACAAAGCGATTGTGCGGCACTTGCTTCCACCCTTAAGCAAGTCAGCCAACAAAACAGAACTGCCGATGGCACAGCGGGACTATCTCGCAACCTCCACCCACGTTCTTGAGAAAACGGTTTTAGAAAACGTGGTCAGAGAAAAGGTTTTGGAAAGCATTTAGAAAACGTTTTAGAAAGCTTGTCGTAGGTATAAAGCGCAGAACTGCCACGACTTTATAGCATGCAACACTAGTAGGAAGGTTTGACAACTGGTCGTAACCCCCTATAGTACATTATTGAGCAAATTAAGAGTGACAGGCTAGAACATGCAAAGTGGCGAGGAGTCACTCGCCACACAAAATACAAGAAAAGTAAAGAACATGCAAGGTGGCGAGGAATCACTCGTCACACAAAGTACAAGGAAAAGAAAAGAACCTGTACAACACCACATATGACAGGGAAACGTGAGGGAACAAAGTTGTCATGGGCATGTGGCCATGGGCAACACACCTTGGACAAGCATGATCATGACACTGTGCTGATGAAAAATTCTTAACCTATTGCCTATTTCAGGCATGCCTTACCACCCTTACATCAGAACAAGGCGGTTTATGAGAGGGAACTCATGGCCATCGTCATGGCAGTGCATAAGTAGCGTCCTTATTTATTGGGTCAACGATTTTTGGTGCAGATGGATCAGAAAAGCCTAAAGTTCATATTGGATCAGCGTGTCATTGTAGGTGATTATTAAAAGTAGGTTGCGAAATTAATGGTACGACTTTGAGATAGTTTATAAACCTTGAGAATAGTGTTGCCGATGCATTGTCTCGTGTATCTAAGGCAGTTGAGTTTAGTGTGTCTCGTGTATCTAAGGCAGTTGAGTTTAGTGTGTTGTCCATCGCTGGGTTCTTAACACTGCATTTATATTAGAACAACAGAAGGAAGATGACGATTTGCGTGCACTTCGCCATAAGATTGAAACAAGGGCAGAATCAATTACTATATCCAAGGAGAGTTATTACATTATCGAGGTAAAATTGTTCTCTCAAGTGAGTAGCCAACAATCCCACTCCTTCTAGAAGAGTTTCATACATTGCCAATGGGGGGTCAGGGGGCGTCTTGAAGACATTTCAGCGGATTGCAAGGGAAGTTTATTGGAAAAAAATGAAGGCTCGAGTGAAATTATTTGTCAGTGAGTGCTCTATTTGCTAACAAGCAAAGTATTTGGCATTGGCCCAATGGGTTTTCTCCAACCTCGGTCCATTCCAGATCGTAAATGGGAAGATATATCCATGGACTTTGTGATCGGGTTGCCTAGAATTGACACGTTTGATTCTGTTTTTGTTACTGTTGATCGACTCTTGAAATATTCTCATTTTATTACATTACGACATCCCTTTACACAGTCTCCATTGCTCAAGTGTTTATTAAAGAGATTGTCCGCCTCCATGGTATTCCACGAAGCATCGTGTCTGATCGCGATCCTATTTTCACGAGCAAATTTTGGGAGGAATTATTTCCCTATCAAGGCACACAGCTCAATGCAACACCTCCTACCATCCCCAAATCGATGGTCAGACCAAGTAGTCAATCACGGTATGGAAACTTATTTACAATGTTATGCAATGCGTTGTCCGAATAAGTGGGTCAAGTGGTTGCCTTGGGCCGAATATTGCTACAACACGTCATTTCACTCCGCCTTTAAAACATCTGCGTTTGAGGTGGTCTACGGCTAGGAAGCATGGAGACTTTGTTTTTGACAAAGTGTCAGTGTCGGACACAGATACGTTCGGACACGCTCCGGACATGTGTCCAACACGCAAATTTTCGTGTCTTTTTTTTATTTTTTATTTTTTATTATATAAATTTCAGACACGTGTCGACACGCCACTTACACGTGTTCGACATGTTGAAGACACGCCCATGAGGTTTTACCAAATAAATGGCCCGCCCATGAGGTTTTACCAAATAAATGGCCCACTCAAATAACTGTTAATATGTTAAAGGCCCAATAAACATAGACCCACTTTCATTTAAATTTGAAAACAGAAAAAACAATACATTTATATAATTATTTTGTAATTAAAAAAAACCCTAAATCAAAATATAACTATGACATTCGAAATTTTCCTTCCCCATCTTTCTTTCTTCTATTTTTTTGCTTTTTGAAACAAATTCAAGTGCTCGCCTGCCTCGCCTCTGCCTTCTCCTCCACCAACCACGTCGTCTCCACCGGCCGCATTTGTCGCCTCCACCAGTCGCCGTTGACGTTGCTGTAAACGTAAATCTGAACTTCTCCTTTTTTTTTTTTCCTTTTTAATGGTTAAGACTTTGGGGAAAAAACTAAAATGTTTTGGTTGCTTTTTAATTTTAGATGGCATCTTCCTCCTCTAGCAATAATAGTCAATCAACCGTTCCTTCAATCTCT
>JAOANK020182496.1:0-16692 GCA_026257165.2 Telfairia occidentalis
AGTAAATTCTTG
This sequence comes from Telfairia occidentalis, assembly GCA_026257165.2. Taxonomy (NCBI): domain Eukaryota; kingdom Viridiplantae; phylum Streptophyta; class Magnoliopsida; order Cucurbitales; family Cucurbitaceae; genus Telfairia; species Telfairia occidentalis. The sequence goes on from JAOANK020182496.1 coordinate 13, forward strand.
ACCAAATTAACGATAACTAAATATTAATGGAATAAGAGTTATTCTAGTATTAGTGTTTAGTCAAGAATGTCTTGATTCAGTGAAGGAGTGATTGACTTCTCCTCGATGGCAATTATTCTGACTCACTGAAGTATCGTTGTAAATTAAATAATGTTGGGTAAATTATTAAAAATTTGCTAAAATTGATTGGATTAAGAAAATAGGGTTAATCAGTTCTCTAAAAGAATTTGTTTATTATTTCAGCAATGACTAGTTTGATCATCCAATTACTAGCTTCTGAGAAACTTAACAGAGATAACTACGTGACATGGAAATCAAACTTTAACACAATACTAGTAATCGATGATCTCCGAAGAATGTCCTCAAGCTCCCAGCTCAACAGAAAACCGACATGTTCAGGATGCCTATGACAAGTGGACTACGGAGAATCAAAAAGCCTGAATTTACATATTGGCCAGTATATCTGATATATTGTCCAAAAAGCATGAGAAAATGGTCACCGCTAAGGAGATCATGGACTCGCTACAAGCGATGTTTGGACAGCCGTCCTCATCGGCCATGTACGATACTTTGAAGTATGTTTACAATTGCCGCATGAAGGAAGGAACCTCTATCAGAGAACATGTTCTAGACATGATGGTCCATTTTGATCGGGTAGAGATAAACGGCGCTGTCATAAATGAAAAGAGCCAAACCAGCTTCATCATGGAGTCTATTCCGAAGAGTTTCTTGCAATTCCACACCAATGTCAAGATGAATAAGATTGAATATAATCTGACAACTATTCTCAATGAGCTCCAGGTTTACCAATCTTTGTTAAAGAATAAAGGTGCAGAAATAGAAGCAAATGTTGCTACTTCTTCTAAGAAATTCCAAAGAGGATTGTCCTCTGGAAATAAATCTGGCCTTCTTCATTTAAAAATAAGAGTATTTAAAAGAAGGGAAAAGGGAAAGCCATAGCTCCTGCTTCTTAGAACAAAGGCAAGGGAAAGACTGTAGATAAAGGAAAATGTTTTCACTTCGACTAGGATGGGCACTAGAAACGGAACTACCTGAAGTACCTAGCAGAGAAGAAAGCTAAAAAAGAAAAACAAGGTAAATATGATTTACTAGTTGTTGAAACATGTTTAGTGGAAAATGAATTTTCAACCTGGATACTGGATTCAAGGGCCACTAATCATGTTTGTTCTTATTTTCAGGAAACTAGTTTCTAGAAGCACCTTCAAGATGGTGAGATAACTCTCAGGGTTGGATCAAGGGAGCTCATCTCAAGCCAAAGTAGTGGGAGACATGAAGTTGTTTTTTAGAGATAGATACATTTTACTTAAAAATGTTTTATATGTTCCTAATAGTTGTAAGAATTCAATATCTATATCTTGTTTGTTAGAACATCTGTATAAAATATCTTTTATGGTAAATGAAGCATTCATTACAAAAAGAGGTATTAATATTTGTCTGTAAATTTAGAAAATAACTTATATAAGTTAAAACCTACCAAAGTTAAAGTTGTTTTTAATATTGAAATATTTAGAACAGCTGCAACGCAAAATAAAAAGCAACGAGTTTCTCAAAGTACTTATCTTTAGCACTTAAGACTTGGTCACATTAATCTCAATAGGATTGGGAGATTGGTCAAGGGTGGACTCCTAAATCAGTTAGAAGACAACTCTTTACCTCCATGTGAATCATGTCTTGAGGGTAAGATGACCAAAAGATCTTTTTCCCGAAAAGGTCTTAGAGCCAAAGAACCCTTAAAAACTTGTACATTCGGATCTCTGTGGGTCAATGAATGTCAAGGCTTGAAGAGGGTGTGAATATTTTGTCAGCTTTATTAATGATTATTCTAGGTATGGTGGATATATTTACTTAATGCATCATAAGTCTGAAACCATTGAAAAGTTCAAGGAATACAAGGCTGAGGTTGAGAACCTATTAGGTAAAAATATTAAGACACTTCGATCAGATCAAGGTGTAGGTGCATGGACTTGAGATTCCAAGACTATTTGATAGAATATGGAATTAAGTCTCCATTCTCTTCACCTGGTATGCTCAGCAAAATGATGTATCTGAAAGGAGAAACAGAACCTTGTTAGATATGGTTCGATCGATGATGAGTTATGCTTAGTTGCCTAGTTCGTTTTCAGGATATGCAGTAGAGACTGCAATATACATTTTGAACAAAGTTCCCACAAAAAGTGTTTCAGAAACACCTTATGAGTTATGGAAAGGACGTAGAGGTAGTTTATGTCACTTCGGGATTTGGGGATGCCCAACACATGTGTTGGTACAAAATCCAAAGAAATTTGAACACCGTTTGAAATTGTGTCCATTTGTAAGCTATCCAAAAGAAACCAAAGGTGATCTGTTTTATGATCCTCAAGATAATAAAGTAATTGTATAAACAAAATGCTACATTCTTAGAGGAAGACCACATGAGAGATCATAAACTTCACAGCAAGCTAGTATTAAACGAGATTTCCGAAGAAACTATAGAAAAATCAACAAAAGTTATTGATAAAGTTGGTCCTTCGACAATAGTTGTTAATAGAACTAGTACCTCTGGTCAATCTCATCCCTCTTAAGAGTTGAGAAAACATCGACGTAGTGGGAGAGTTATTCATCGGCCCGACTGTTACATGGGTTTAAGTGAAACCCAACTTGTCATACCTGATGATGAGATAGAGGATCCATTGTCCTCTAAACGGGCAATGAATGATGTGGACAAGGATCAGTGGATTAAAGCCATGAACCTTGAAATGGAGTCTATATACTTCAATTCAGTCTGGGAACTTATAGATCAACTAGATGAGGTGAGACCTATTGGTTGCAAGTGGATCTACATGAGGAAATGAGATCATGCCGGTAAGGTACATACCTTTAAGACTCGACTTGTGGCAAAGGGTTATACCTAGGTTGAAGGGGTGGACTATGAAGAAACCTTTTCTCATGTTGCCATGATAAAGTCGATTAGAATACTCTTATCCATTGCCACATATTATGACTATGAAATATGACAAATGGATGTCAAGACTGCCTTTCTGAATGGTTATCTTGAAGAGCGTATCTATATAACTCAACAAGAGGGGTTTATTAAACGGGGTCAAGAGCAAAAGGTTTGCAAACTTAAAAAGTTTACTTATGGGTTAAAATAAGCATCTTGATCCTAGAATATGAGATTTGATGTTGTGATAAAATCTTATGGCTTTGAACAGAATGTTGATGAACCCTGTGTCTACAAGAGGATTATCAACTCTACTATAGCATTTTTGGTATTGTATGTAGATGATATCCTTCTCATTGGGAATGAGGTAGGATTTCTAACTGACATAAAGCAATGGCTATCAACCCAATTCTAAATGAAAAATTTGGGAGAGGCTTAGTTTGTTATTGGAATCCAAATAGTTCAGAATCGTAAGAACAAAATATTAGCCATGTCTCAAGCATCATATATTGACAAGATGTTGTCTAGATATAAGATGCAAAATTTCGAACGAGGGTTATTACCCTTCAGACATAAGATTCATTATCAAAGAAATAGTGTAATAAGACACCTCAAGAAGTTGAGGATATGAGACGTATTCCCTATGCATCAGCAGTTGGTAGTTTAATGTATGCAATGTTGTGTACACAACCTGACATAAGCTATGCAGTAGGAATTGTCAGTAGATACTAGTCCAACCTCGGATATGATCATTGGACTCTCGTTAAGAATATCCTCAAGTATCTTAGAAGAATGAGAAACTATATGTTTGTGTATGGAAGTAAGGATTTGATTCTTATAGGATACACTGACTTGAATTTTTAGACCGATATAGATTATAGGAAATCTACTTCGAGATCCGTGTTCACTGTAAATGAAGGAGCCATAGTTTGGAGGAGTATTAAGCAAATCTGTATTGTGGACTCCACCATGGAAGCTGAGTATGTAGCTGCTTGTGAAGCGGTAAAGGAAGCAGTATGGCTTAGGAAGTTATTAACTGATTTGCAAATAGTTCCAAATATGCATCTACCGGTCACTCTGTATTGTGATAACAGTGGTGCAGTTGCAAATTCGAAAGCCTAGAAGTCATAAGCACGGAAAGCACATCGAACGAAAGTACCATCTCATCAAGGAGATCGTACAAAGAGGCGACGTTGTTGTCAGACAGATAGCGTCAGAGCAGAACATTACTGATCTGTTTACAAAGGTCCTCAAGGCTAAAGTGTTTGAGGGTTACCTACAGAATCTAGGACTCAGAATTTTATAATCTAGGGCACGTGGGAGAAAATCTTGAGTATGAGATGCCTTAGTTTATTGTATTCATTGTTTCCTCTCCCTACTCAACAAACATATATTTGTACACCACTGAAGTTTTAGTCCAAGTGGGACTTTGTTGGGTTTTATATCCTAGAACTCGTGGTTTGTAAACATTTGACACTTTCCATTATCAATAAAGTGGTTATTGAAGTTATTCAATAAATATTTTATTGAATAAGTGAATTGTTAAAGTATAACTCTATAAATCCAATAAACTAAGAACTCATAGCTATAGTACGAGTACTTGAAATTTATGTGGAGACATAAAAATGGATCAAGTTTGAGTAAATAGCCAAAATGGTTTATAGTATAAGAATTAGGCTAGGTACCTTATCTTGGGGACACTATCGCACACGACCCACTTTGTATTTGATACAAACGATGTGATCCTGAATTGTTCATGTGGAGACATGCAAGTGGGGAAATTATATGCAATGAGTTTATAGAAGACCGAACAGTGAAAAAGTCATTGTGTCTTTATAATGCCGTTTATTGTTACACACTGACTAATTTCACATAAATGACCTAGGTAATTCGATCTTAATTCTGAGCTAACTATAAACTCCTGTTTATTTAGGATTATCCTTAGATCTGCATAGGTGAGAGAAGCTCATCATTGCCTGCATAATAAGCCCCACATTTCAAGGGTAAGATCGGATAGGTAACTGGGGACATAGTCCTGCAAGATGAAATTCACTCCTACTCGACTTTAGGGATAGTAGAGAGGTTGTTCCCTTAAATGCTAATTCTAGGTCTTGAACAAAGGGGCCCCACCCTCTCATTGGCCCGAGAGGTAATTAGTTTGATGGTTAGACCACAAACCAATTGTTTATTAGAGAGTTAGTGGTACTTAAGGAGCAAAAGGTAATCCAGGGGTAAAACGATAATTTTAACCCAGCTGAGATTACAAACAACCTGTGAAGGATTGACTTACTGATCATGGTTATATCCAATAGATAGAAATATATACATAGTGAGGAGAGTGCAGCTACGGGCTTTAGTGGAATGACTTGTTAGTTAATGAATGCTGGTTAACTAGGTTAAAGAGTTTAACCGATTAATTTCAAATTGTTGGAGCTCATGATCTATAGGTCCATTAGGTCCCTCGGCTAGCTAACATCGGATAAAACTTTAGAATAGTGTGGTGAATGAATTTGAAATGTTCAAATTTGGTTAAGTGAGTGAGCATTAAATATAGGAAAATTATAATGGATGTTAAAATTTGTAGTCATATTTGCAAATATGTCACATAGAAAAATAATTTGCAAATATGGCAAATATTGAAATTTCAATCGCTGGTAGATTAATTTTACTTCAAGTAGTGACAAACCATTTTCAATCTATGATAGACCATTTTTACGTCAATTAGTGATAAACGTCTATCATTAATAGACTTTTATTTTTACTTCTATCAGTGATATATGTTTATCACTAATATACAATTTTTACATCTATCAGTAATATAACTCTATCAATAATTAGTGATAAATTAATAATTTTTTTTCTTTCTATGCTAGATTCATTATAATTGGAATTCTATAAAGCATAGCGTGAATTTATTACCTCAAATTGTTAAATGTCAAGCATGAAGACCTCAAAATAAAAGAATCAATTATATACTACTTATAATATATATTAAAAAAAAGGATAAAAGAATCAACTACTTATAATCAATTTAAAAAAGTCAATCATTGATATTAAATCATTTTACAACTTGCGGAAATTTACATGTTTTACGACTGTGACCAATACGAGGACAAAGATATTGATAGGTTGATATCAATGATAGATTTGAGTCTATCAGTGATAGACTTTTATCACATAGTGATCGACGGCCTATTAGAGATAGATTTAAATCACAACCGAAAAAAGTATATTTTATTAAAAAGGAAAAACTGAATTCTTACCTTCACTACTTGATTTTTTCTTTTTGTTTTAAAAGATCATGTCCATTTTTTGTTTGATTCTCCATTCAACCTAAAAAAAGTTTAAAAACACATAACAATGTAGTCAATATGATATATAGAAGTCTATCACTAATAGACTAAATTTATGCATTTATTTAAGTCTGTCAGCAATATCAATCTATCACTGATAGACTATAAATTAAACAAACAGAAATGAACTTTAAACTAACAAGCCATAACTTACAAAAAAAAAGCTTATAAATCACAACTTCAACGGTAACAATTAAGAACTTAAAAAAATAATTATTAAAAAAACCTTAAATGAAGAAACATAACTCCTAAATCAAAAGTTATAGACTAACAAATCAAAACATATAAACAACAAGTCAAATTATAATAAAAACTTGTGAGATTTGAAAGTGAATAAACACTACACAGACTATAAGAATTTCAAAAGTTAAGTCATAGAATTCAGTCAATCAACAATAGACTTGTACCTCTAATAGATTTAAATCACAACATAATACATAGTCTATCATTAATAGAAACCTATCGTTGATAGACTAAATTTATGTTGTTATTTAAGTCCTATCAGTATTACTAGTCTATCGCTGATAAACTATAAATAAATAAATAAAATTGGGCAAATTTTTTGCCATATTTGCAAATTCTTTTTTTTTCTTTCTATAAATGCTATTATTTTTATGCCCAATTGCTATATTTTCTATCAACCTTTAAATATATTCGATATATTTTACGTCTCAATATTTAATTGCAAATTAAACGATCAAGGAGAGTTAAAAATGATACTTAAATGAGATTTAAATATTATGTATATGAATAGGGATTCATATTTGGAAAAATTATTTTTTCGAAAAACTGGGATTGGTGTGGTTTTAATATTATTTTAATAATATTAAATTCAAATTAGTTTTAATTTAATATTATTTTTTCCTTTTTATTATTATTATTTTATTTTATTTATTTATTTTTGAAATAAATAAATCAAAAGACAAAAAATAAGGAAAAAGACAAAAAAAAAAGGAAAAAGGAAAAGAAACATTTTAGTTTTTCTTTCAAAAGATGAAGTGTCTTCATCTTTTCAAGCCACCAAAATCCACTCTTGTGCATGAAATCACTTGTCAATTTATTGTGCATTGAGTCATGCACATATTCTTCTATAAGTTGAGGAAATTTGAGATGAAAAAGGGGTTGGTCGTTTGATGATTTTGGCTCCATAAAGTGTGTTCTAAAGGTTAGAACTCCTCCCCTCTTATCCATCTTTTCCTCCCTCAATTCACCACAAATTTGGATCTCACAATTCGTTCGAAGGCCAGAGAATAGCCGAGAAGACTCTCGTGGTGGTCCAGCATCCATTCATGATCAAATTCGTGAAGAAACAAGGAGAAATTTGAAGCTACAAAGATTGTATTTCTATTTCTCTATTTTCCTCTTAAATAATGCATGTTTATCCTTTCACTTGAGCAATTTAGAATGTAATTTCATCTAATCCGCCGTGCTTGCATGTTATTTACTCATTCAATACGATGCATTATTTTTTCGTCGCTCAAAATAGAGACGTTTTAGAAATTCGTCGCTAAATGTAAACTTTTCACATTTATTATATAACTTTGACTTGTTCCCTATAATTTTAATAAAAAAAATAAACACAAAACACAATCACTAATGAAATTTTATAAGACATGGAAAAGAAGAAATAGTCTTTCACAAAGCACAATCACTAAACCCTATAACGTAATTTAAATGTAAATACAACTTTAGAAGTTCACAAACTTTCGAATTTGTCCAAGTCTACTACACAAGTTTCATAGAACCTTTAAATGATATTCATAACTTACAAGTGCATTGTACAAAATTCGTTGCCACAACCTTCACGAATGAAGAGAATGTTTCAATCTTGCACAACAATTACATATGATCAAAATCACTAATGAATAACTCATACATAATTAAACATTAAAATTACCAAAGCATAAGCACAAACATAAGATAGACATGTCAAGCATCCCCGAATGTAAACCATTATATATCATGAACCCTAAATCAATTCTCCTTAATTGCAAACTAAAGTCACCTCTAAACCTTAATTTCTAAAAGAAACTCAAACTAAATTGACAACCCCAACCACAAACCAAATGTTTAACATAATCGATCCTCTCTTCATAAGCAGAAATGTTCAAATCAAAATAACAATTAATCATCCCCGACTCCAAACTACAACATGAGGCTCAAACATTCTATTAAGAACCACAATACTAAACTCACAATGAACCCAAACCATGATACAAAACCACAAAATTCTAAATCAATAATGGTCCATTAAACATCCCTGAATCTAGTACATCATGAACCCTCCCCCCTTTCTTCCATAATAAGCACAAACTAAAATCATCTTCAAAACCAAAATCATAACACCAATCTTAAACATTAGATTTAGAACAATAATACCAAGACCAATACTAAAATTACAAAACATAATCTCAAACAAACTCTCAACAACATTAACCAGAAGACTAAAATCAAGATGACACCCCCTGATCTTCTTAAATCTCGAACATTATACACAATCAACCATTACACAAGCACAAACAAAAATCATCTCCAAAATTAGAACTACAACATCAAGCTCAAATACTTGATTTAGAATCACAATACTAAACTCACAATGAACTCAATCCACGATACAAAATCACAAAATTCTAAATCAAATCAATTATCATTAACCCCCCTACCCTTGGCCCCCTTGGAAATTAAAAAAATAATCACAAATCAATTATGTCCATCACAAAATTCTAAAAAATTACCTTCTTTTGTGACGAACTTCCTGCTCCAGTAAATCTTTTGTAGATATCGGTGATGTTGTTGAATCGTTTCTCATACTTCTGCCATTGGCTATCCAATAGTTTTTGCATTCTTGATGTATGTTCATTCATGCTTCATTTAGCTTCTGTATTCGTCTCCTCTAACTTTTTTTTTGCCTCCATAGCTTAACTCACTAATAATTCTTTTGTCAATGGGCCTCCAACTTTTGAACATATTCTTGAGAGCATTGTATCAATTCTTTTGTACGTCGAGATGGTTTCGGTCCATATCCCATTCCTTTAATGTATGATGATTTCCTCCCAAGAACATCAAACATAATTTCTTCTTCGCTATTTGATGTGCCCGCATCTTGTTCCACTGTTTTAGGATCAACATATTCTTTTACACAAGAAATATAGTGGTTACTATGCAATCAATACCAATTATTTTATTAAACCATTAAAAAGTACTTACAAATGCTATCCGTGCACCTTCATCAATCCAACCATTTGAAGGAGTACAATGTGTTTTGTAGAGCACGATAGGGGTTAAGTAAGTCTCATCTTCCTTTTCTATTCCAATATGTAATTTTGTTAAGTAATAGCCAAAAACAAATTAAACCAAATATACTATAAATAGTTATATTTGCCTACCTTATTTTTCCGATTAAATAAAAAGGATTTTGGTTCAGCTCGATGATTGAATGAAAATTATTTTCTGGCCTCCTTATTTTTGGGAGACTTGTTCTATAAAAAACATACAGTTATAAAATATCATATAAACATTATCAATATTAATATTATAGAAACTTCAATCACCTTCCATGCAAGAGTTTCTCATCTATCACATAACATATTCCGATCACAATTGCTATGTATTTATGTAGATGTCACCGAGCATCTGCTGGATTAGTATATTCTCGATAGTGTCGATATAAGAACGCTTTATAATCCTTATATCGAGTACCTATCTCATACTTGATGTATTTATTTATATGAGGCTGTGAGATATCAAAATCAAATTTATTCTGCATAAAAAAAAAGATATTAGAATTCTACCTAAAATCTCATTGCCCGAAAGATAAATAGAAAGAACAAACACAACTTACCAGTAGAAGTTCAATCACTGTACTATAAACATCGTTTGGAATCTTCTTTTGTTTGGGCATGAACTTCCTTACCAAAAAGCCTATCTCACTATTAAACAAATTTGTCACATCTCCAACTGGTTTGCCCTGCTGAGGAGTCCAAGAAATGTTGATTCTCTTTGTGGCTTAAACAATTCTGTCCAGAACAACTCCATGAGATTCACCACGAACTCCCCTTTCTTCGTTTCCATCATCTTCATTGCCTGACGACATTATTCCTATATAGAAATTAAACAAATTATATCTATATAGAATTTTTATTCATTTCATGATTCGAACCAAACACTTTTGTCGAACATATTAGAACACTTGCATTATTACTTTTTTTTTAGTACAACACTTATAGAGCACTACTTGATGGACCATCTTTACTAAAATCATAAACCAAGTCCTACATTACTCAGAGATTTCATCATCACTCACAATTACATAAGCTATTAAACTTTCAAAGAACTTCTATTATTCACAAAATACAATCAAAATTTCTCATTTCACAAAAGACATAACCAAAATAACATTTAAATAATTTCCTTAAAATAAAAAATAAAGTTATGTGAACTTAAAGTTAGAATTAACAATGTAACAGAGCATGCTTCATCGAGAGTAAACAAATTGATAAATAAAATTTCAACAAAGAGTAGACAGATTCCCATATAAATTTCAAATTTTAAATTGACCCTAATAACACAAAAATTAGAGAAACTTGCCTCAGTGAAATCCTTCAACTTCCGGTGGGAATGGAGACAGTGATGGCGACAACTACCATGACCCTACCACTGCAAGGGTGAAATCTCACAAATAAACCACACTACAAAAACAAATTTTCAAAGATTGGCTCATGACGTACTTTAAACGAAACCCAAGATGAAACAAAAAGGAGAGAAAGCGTGTTACCTAACGGTCGAAAATGAAACCCACTCCGGCGACGAGGAGCGAGAAGGCGAGGTGCTCACAACAAGGAGAATGGTGTAACCCTTCGCTATGTATCGAAAAGAATGAAGGGGAACAAGAAGATGAGGGGGGTTTTGATTTTCGAAACAAGTGACGAAACCATATTTCGTCACATATTTGGAACAAAAATTCAAGTCGTCACATCTATAACTAATTAAAACGGTGTCACTTGGTAACACAGCGACACAATTTTCATAAACACACGTGCGACATGTCGCTTTACGTCGCATGTTTGCGACAAAAATACATTTTCATCACAACCCACTGTGCGACGTCGTTCTTTTTTGTCACAAAAAAGTGGCGACCTTCTAATATCGTCGCAACTTTAGCGACATAATTTCTTTTTGTCACAAAACGAGCGACATTTTCAGTTTTCATCGCAAAACTGGTGACTAAAATTTTGTGCGTCGCATATTTTCGTTGCTAAAACCCCATTTTTTGGTAGTGTTGGCCTCATTTTTAGGATCACTTGTTAGAGAAGTAGTGCTTGTAAATATTGAAACTTGGAAGAGGTTTTCAACGAGACAAAAAGAAGTTTTATGGCAATCTAGTCAGGTATGTAGAAAAGAATTTAGTCATTTTTCATAACTATTCATTTGAACTTGCTTCTGATTGATGTATGGATGCTTTTATTACCATGATTAAGTCATGTTTTTATAACTACAAAATACTAGGCATGATATCATATTAATGAGGATTCTAGAAAAAGTACATGTTTCAAAAGATGGATGGGCTTTGGAGGGTAAATAAAGCACGTTTGGTGAGTCAAATGTGAAATGTTTCAAATAATGACGAGTAGATGAAACTTAAGCCAAATAATATACCTTCAATGCATGATTTGATGTATTTTGTCAAAGAAAAAACAAGATCAAAATTTAAGGTATGAAACTATAACATTGATTAACTTTTTTAGAATATGTGCATATGTGTCAACACTTTGATTGATAACATTGTTTAGGCCAACGGTGAAAATTTTAAAGATATAAAAAAGAAACAACTTCCTCACACTTGTAGCCGTAAAGGCTATACTCGACTGGCAGAAGAGATGGTATTAATCACATGTATTATTGTTATAATTAAAAATACATACGATATAGTTAAGTAACTTTTTTTATTGTTCAACCATGTAGAAAAATAGTAGTTCTACCGCAACAAACGTAACATGAGTAATGATGTGGACAAAAGCGCACATGAAGAAAGATAGACAACTCAGTAATTCACATGTTGCTAGCACCCTGGTATGGTTATGATAAGTTTTACATTATTATATAACTTTTTCCCTTAATAACTATATTCCTAACTTTCTCTTAATACTAGTCTATTAATTGTGGCTGGTTGCAGATATTCTTATGGTTGGCCTGAGATAATTTGTGGGATCTTTCTGAATGGTGTTGGGTGAGAATATTAATTGTTGAATTGAGGTTTTTTATCAAATGATTTTGTGAGTATCGTTATATTTTATAGCTTTGAATTTTTTGTGGTTTATAAGTTGTTTTGTAAATAAAGTGGTAAAATGAATAGTCTTCGTCAGTTAAGTTTTTCATTTTTAAGACTTTTGGATGGTTGTAGATATCATTATCGGTCGGACTAAGATAATTTTGTGGAATGATCTTTCTGAATGGTGTTGGGTGAGAATATTAATTGTTTAATTGAGAAAATTATAGTTGGATTTTGACATTTCTATAGCTTTGAATTTTCTAATCTATTACTACACCAACTTGGTTAGTTTGATTTTCATTGTTTAGGTTATTTAGTATAAAATTTTAGAAGAATCTATGAACTAATCTATCTCCATATGAAAAAGTCAAATCAATCAGTAGGAATTCTAACTCTTTTCACAGATGTTCAACAAATTATACAAGAGTAATTTATAGTTCAACAAAGCAACACTCTTGAGAGGGGAAGGGAAATTTGTGGTTTTTCTGTTTTGAATACAAGAGTAATAGATAGATGAGAGTAATATATAGATGCTCCATACTTTCTACTATTTTCATAATCGTTGTTCTGAGAAATTTGTGGTTTTTTAGCTTTGAAATAAAGGGGGCACAATAAAAGCATATGGCCATGATAAAAAGGGAGGTATTTTTTAATTATTAGCTGTGATTTGGGATTCTTTGCAGCAATACAATGGAGAGTTGGGCTATCTTGTAATTGGTTGGTGATCTTGATCTATAGTCGTGATTTGGCTAATGGGTGTTTCAACACCATAAGGGTTCAACTTTGCTTATGTTATTTATTTCAATGTGGTACTTTGTCCTAAAATGAGATAACAGGATTTTGAGCTTAAAGATAAGTTTTTGTTCAATTTTTACATGCTTAAACTTTCTAATTACTCCACTATTGTATTTAATGGGCATTGGATGGTGAGTTAAAGTTGTAGTAGTTTATAGGCATTTGATTGGTTTATATTGAACATATTTTTGGTATGCCTTTGGGTATAATAGACTTTTTAGAGTTGGGCTGCCTGAGTTGTTTTTAATTTTTAAGCTGCAAATTGTACTAGTTTTATTAGATAGTGAGTTAAACGTGTAGCAATTTAAAGGTTACTAATGCCTGAGTTGTTTTTGATCTACAACTGACCTTGAATTTTTTACATTCATTTTTTACTAGTTTTATTTGAGCATGTTATGTAGACCTTTTGAATTTTATAGAGTTCTCTTTAATATTTTAGAAATTGTTTGACAGGTTTTTTAACATAACATGGCATTGATTGTTTGTATATATGAAAATTAATGGAAAGCCTTGTATGTAATATAGGAGCGCATTGAACAAAATACTACTCATGAGACGATGACTTATTCAAGTAATGTGGTTGATGATGCAATTAGTAAGGTGTTAGATTCTGATCGTGGTCATGTGATAGGACTAGGATTTGGAGTGACGAGATCGAAGTTGTCCTTATTAACTCAAAAGGATAAAACAATTGCAACTCTTCAAGAACAATGGAGTCAAATGCAATCGGATGTGAATGAGTTAAAGTCTATGGTATCTTCTTTAATTAAGGAGAAGGTAAATTTTTACTTATTTAACTTGGTTTAGTTATTTAAAATTATTATAGTATACCCTATTGTTAATACTTTATAAATTTAGGCCAAGTTAAGCGAACAAGAACATTCCAATTATACTGTAAATGTACCAACATCAGCACAAGTTCCAAGTTCAAACATAAATTCTCCACTAGTAAATTTATCTTTTGAATTATGTTCAACTTTCTATTTTATTATTATTGTTTAATATTTTATTTATTTATTGGTAAACAGTGTTACTATTAATGCTCCCTACAAGTGCATGCTATTAGATTGGGTCAACTCAAGAGAAGTAATTGCTGAAGGAATATGGTCTTCTAATGATCCATCGATACTTGTCCATCACGCCCCTCTTGGTCCAAATATAGTACATGTGTGGGTTGATTTGTAAGAAAATCATATTCATATTTATGGAGGCCAACTTCTGACATGATGGTTATTAATGATGTTTTGGGTACTACAATTACATGGCCTGCTGATAAAGTAAAAATATGTATGTAAATTTATTTTTTAGTATGATTTTATTTTTATGTACTAAAGATTAATTTCGTTTATTGATTGTTGAAGAATAATTTATAAATAGCTTGGAATCCACACAATCTTCTTAGCAAAATCACACAAAAGTGCAAGTGTACATTTAGAAGTTGCCGTTTTACAACGTCGATCCTCGGGGGTAAATGAAAAAAAAATAGCTTTAAAGGTTGTTTAGGAGAATAGAGGTACTCAAATTTTAAAGAGTGAAAAAAAAGTAAGAAAAATGGCTAAAACTTAATAGTGAATTGCGCAAGAAAAACTTAGTAGAGGTTATAGAATTTTAGTAGAAAAAGGTTCAGGTTAGAGAATTTCCCTTGCTGATTGCTACAGGATGCTATAACCTTTCTGACACTATTTTAATACAATAGAACAGCTCCTATGCTTCTTTCGAAGCCAAACTTCTAAGTCCATTTCCATGTTCTTTTCTTTTTAAGCTCTAGTGTTCTTTTTTAGTGCATTAAGGAGGGGTTATTCCTAACTCACTCTCAAATCTATAAAATAGATTATGCTAAAGAGAATGTTAAAGGTTTAGTTAATACTTTCTTTTCCAAGTTCATATGAACTAGCAAATTGTAGAGGTGGCTAATTAATACAATCAGATCAACAAGAACAACAGTAACATCTCTTAAAAAGGCGGCTAAAAGCTGCAATGCATCCTTAAAACAACTAAGCAAAGTCACATCCCTAACCCTTTCCTTGGGCTAATTAGTTCATGCTCAAAAGAGAAGAAGAACAAATAAATTGAACAAAGTAGAACAGACTTGGAAATGAAATAAAATAAAAAGATATGAATGCTTAGAGTTACAGCAATGAAAAAATAACTTATAGCTAATAAGGTGAAACAAAGAGAATGAAGACAAGAGATGTGGAGGAAGAGGTTGAGAAAGATCTTCTTTCCAAAAGTGTCTTCTCCAATAAAGTCTTCTCCTCTCCCTTTTCTTCTTTAGTGAATTCTTCTTGAAAAGCCCCCTGAATCTGTTGTCTCCTTCTCCAAAATAGAAAGAGGTTGTTTATATTTGGAGATGATGAGGGATAGAATCGCCTGAATACGCAAATAGACTTGGGATCACCACGTGTACAAGTACAGCTCAATCCCAACCGAGGTGTAATGGAACACCGAGGTTCGGCCAAGGTGAGACGAGCCAGAGGTGAGGGGTGAATCCTGAAATTGCTCTAGATTGGACGCAAAGGGATAAAATCACTCCACCCATCTCGCCACTCTTAATCAGCCAGGAATCATGGATAATCGGGAGGACAACACTGTAAATGACTCCACCCACCTCAAGTATATATACTTGGCAGAGCCACATCAAAAGGTACGCCACGAGATCTTAAAGCAATCCTTACTCATTTCTTCTGCCTTACTGACTTGAGGGTCGAAGTGTGGTACCCACCACCCCACCTCACCTCATCCTCTTCTTTCAGGTCCGAGGTCATCCGTTGCACAATCCACATCAGCAGGAAGAACTTTTCGTGCATCAACATTTGGCGTCGTCTGTGGGGACTCGACAAAACAAGCCTGTTTTAGAAATGACACGATCGGGTTTTGACCAATTAGAGAGTGATAGACGCCGGTCGCAGTCCGACAATGAGCGAACGGCTACTGTGCAGCCCGACCCACCTCATCCGACCAGGAGGGGAGGGAGAGGCCATGGGTGCCAGATAGCCACTACTCAAATTGAAGCCCTGCAAGCTCTGGTATGCGACCAGACGCTGGTCCTCTAAGCTGTGCAGGCACAGGTGCAGGCATTGATAAATCACGCCCCTCTGCACAAACCCAACCTCGGGAGCCCGAGGCTCGCGATGTGGCAGCACGAACCTCGGGGGCCAGACCCTAAGGTTATGAGTGTCGAGCGAAAGCATCTGCAGCGGGAATGCGAGGTCGGAGCACCGCGCCAACCAGTCGACAGGGCGGAGCCACTCGCGAGTCAGCTCGAAACGAGGCCCAACTCAGCCCAACTTGCACGACAAGATCGAGGCCAAGCAACAAGAACG